>ML108710.1:21510-87933 GCA_003697995.1 Taxidea taxus jeffersonii | reverse complement strand
ATGAAATCTTACCATTTGCGACGACATGGATGGAACTAGAGCGTATTATGCTTAGCGAAATAAGTCAACTGGAGAAAGACAACTATCACATAATCTCCCTGATATGAGGAAGTGGAGATGCTATGGGGGTGGGGGTTAAGGTGGTAGGAAAAGTAAAAATGAAAGAAGATGGGATCGGGAGGGAGACAAACCAAAAGAGACTCTTAATGTCATAAAATAAACTGAGGGGGGTCGGGGGGAGAGGGTTTGGGAGAGGGAGGGGGCGTTACATTATATGTTTAAATTAAAAAAAAGCTTAAATAAAAAAAATTCCTATCCAAGTCATAAATAAATCAATAACTAGAAACAGAAAAAAAAAAGTGTTATCTGCTCTTTTTAACTTTAAGAAGTTTACTTACCCCAGTTTAGAAAAATTCAGTGTTACCTTTCAGGAGTCATAGCATTTTTGGTCAAACAACATGTCCCTGTTACTATAGGTGGTGTATTATTCCTCTGTGGAAATTTGATTTGAGAAACTAAAACTACAACTTCATCAGGCCAAATTCTGCTCTATGTAGCGCTGGCATCAAATGGGAATTTCCCACGTTTAAAAGAAAACATTCTTTAAGGAGCTAAGAATTTAGTAAACATCAGGAATTTTGAAGGAGGTTGACATAATTGTATCAGCAGTTGAGCACTAGAATACCCCCAAACCGCCATGTATGGTGTTGTGAGGTTTTTGTTTTGTTTTTTTGCATTTAAGCTTTATATACCAAGTGTGTTTAGTAAAACAAATACCTCATTTAAGAAGTTTCACACCAGAGAACATTTGAATATTAGAATAAAAATATGTGCTTTCTGTCCTTGCATATTCTTGTTGGCATTTGATATTTTTAAATTATATAACTAAACAACTAAAATGTCTATATAATTAAGATTATTTGACATTTTGAATTTTTACTAAAGTTAGTGATAGTTTTACTGAAATTTGCAAGTTGCTGTAAGAATACTTTTGACCATTTTGGGCTATTAGGACATGATCTATTTGTAAAGAAAGGTGAAAAAAACCCTCAACATAATACATTTTAAAATTGTTCCAACGCTTTTTCTATGCAAAAGTAGCTCAGAGCTAGACATAATTTGAGACTATTTAGGAGCAAAAGAAAAATAATACCATTGAATGTATGGAGTTTTAAACTTTTGTGCAGATAAATTTCTTTTGCTTTTATGATGGGATAGTTTTCTTAATGGCTGTTTAAACCTATAGCATTCAATGCTTATGGTAATTTATTCTTGGATCTAAATTTTGCTTTCTTTCCTTCAGTCAGAATAACTTTGGTTAATTTTCTTTGTATAATGAGAAAGGAATAATTGAGAAGGCATGAGTTTGTCTAGCACAGGGACATTCAGGAAGTATTATTTTGCAGAGAGAGAATAAAGAGTTCCATTGTTATTGAGTTGAGTTCAATTCTTTAAGATCCTTTTTGCTTCAGACATTTCAGAAGAATCATTTGAAATAAAGACTATAACTTTGAAAATGAAAGATTACCAGTGTAGTTAGGGGAATTTGGGATAGAAAAATAAATTTTAGATAAGACTTCAAAATTTCTTAGAGTATTTTTATTCTTCTATACATCCTCCAAAGAAATTCTTCGAAAACATAAACCTTGTCAGTAAATTCTCTGCATAAAACCCTGCAGTGGTTCCACGTGGCTTCAACATAAACTCTAAGGTTAGCTCCTGGGATCTGCACCCACTCTACCAGCCTTACTTCCCTGCTTCTCTGACCATATCACCTCCCCCCACCACCTTCTATCATGCACAGCATGCTCTGTTTATATTTGCTCACCCATCTCTCCTCAGATTTCAACATGCTCTGTGCTTTCTGTTCATGCTACTTTTCCCCATTTATAATATACTGTTTTTCTTTCCTCTTCTGTTCCTATATGTCTTTAATTATAACTTCTGTCAAGTCCTTGAGATACTCCCCACTCTTCTAGTTCTCACTGTCAGAACGAGGGGCTCCTGCTCTGTGTTCCCAAACTTCTATTAAAGCCACTGAATTTGATAAGTTCTTTATAGATTTTGGATCCTAGCCCTTTATCTGATATGTCATTGGTGAATTTATCTTCTCCCATTCTTTCAGTTGTCTTTTGATCTGGTTGACTATTTCCTTTGCTGTACAAAAGCTTTTGATCTTGATGAAGTCCCAACTGTTCATTTTTGCCATTGTTTCCCTTGCCCTTGGCAATGTTTCTAGGAAGAAGTTGCTGCGGCTGAGGTCGAAAAGGTTGCTGACTGTGTTGTCCTCAAGGATTTTGATGGATTCCTGTTCCACATTGAGGTTTTTCATCCATATTGAGTCTATTTTTGTTTGTGGTGTGAGGAAACCGTCCAGTTTCATTCTTCTGCATGTGGCTGTCCAGTTTTCCAACATCATTTGTTGAAGAGATGGTCTTTTGGGCATTCTTGGGCATTCTTCCCTGCTTTGTTGAAGATTAGTTGACCATAGAGTTGAGGGTCCCTTTCTGGGCTCTCTATTCTGTTCCATTGATCTATGTGTCTGTTTTTGTGCCTGTACCATACTGTCTTGATGATGACAGCTTTGTAATAGAGCTTGCAGTCTGGAACTGTGATGCCACCAACTTTGGTTTTCTTTTGCAACATTCCTCTGGCTATTTGGGGTCTTTTCTTGTTCCATATAAATTTGAGGATAATTTTTTCCATTTATTTGAAAAAATTGATGGTATTTTGATGGGGATTGCATTAAATATGTAGATTGCTCTAGGTAGCATAGACATTTTCACAGTATTCTTCTAATCCATGAGCATGGAATGTTTTTCCATTTCTTTGTGTCTCCCTCAATTTCTTTCATGAGTAATCTATAGTTTTATGAGTACAGATTATTTGCCTGTTTGGTTAGGTTTATTCCTAGGTATCTTATGGTTTTGGGTGCAATTGTAAATGGGATCGACTCTTTAATTTCTCTTTCTTCTGTCTTGTTGATGGTGTATAGAAATGCAACTGATTTCCATGCATTGACACTTTACTGAATTCCTGTATGAGTTGTAGCAGTTTTGGAGTGGAGTCTTTTGGTTTTTCCACATAAAGTATCATATCATCTTCAAAGAGTGACAGTTTGACTTCTTCTTTGCTGATTCAGATGCTTTTTATTTCTTTTTGTTGTCTGATTGCTAAGGCTAGGACTTCTAGTACTATTTTAAATAGCAGTGGTGATAGTGGACAACCCTGCCATGTTCTTGACCTTAGGGGAAAAGTCTGTTTTTCCCCATTGAGAATTATATTCGCTGTGGGTTTTTCCTAGATGGCTTTGATGATATTGAGGTATGTAACCTCTATGCCTACACTTTGAAGAGTTTAGATCAAGAAAGGATGCTTTACTTTGTCAAGTGCTTTTTCAGCATCTATTGAGAGTATCCTATGGTTCTTGTTCTTTCTTTTATTAATGTATTCTATCACATTGATTGATTTGCAGATGTTGAATCAACCTTGCAGGCCAGGAATAAATCCCACTTGGTTATGGTGAATAATCCTTTTAATGTACTATTGGATCCTATTGGCCAGTATTTCAGTGAGAATTTTTGAATCTGTGTTTATCAAGGATATTGTTCTGTAATTCTCTTTTTTGGTGAGGTTTTTGTCTGGTTTTGGGATCAAGGTAATGCTGGCCTCATAAAATGAGTTTGGAAGTTTTCCTTCCATTTTTTTTTTTGGGACAGTTTCAGAAGAATAGGTATTAAATCTTCTCTAAATGTTTGGTAGAATTCCCTGGGGAACCACCTGGCCCTGGACTCGTGTTTTGGGAGATTTTTGATTGGTGTTTCAATCTCCTTACTGTTTATGGGTCTCTTCAGGTTTTCTATTTCTTCCTGGTTCAGTTTTGGTAGTTTATATGACTCTAGGAATGCATAAATTTCTTCCAGATTTTCAAATTTACTGCTGTAGAGTTGCTCATAATATGTTTTTATAATTGTTTTTATTTCTTTGGTGTTGGTTGTGGTCTCTCCTCTTTCATTCATGATTTTATTAAATTGGATCCTTTCTCTTGTCTTTTGGATAAGTCTGGCCAGGGGTTTATCAATTTTATTAGTTCTTTCAAAGAACCAGCTCTTAGTTTCATTGATTTCATCTGCTGTTCTTTTTTTCATTGATTTCTGCTGTGATTTTTATTCCAAAGGAGAATAGAAATATAATTTCTCTTTTCCTTTTATTCTTCTCTAGCTCCTTTAGGTGTAGGGTTGGGTTGTGTACTTGAAACCTTTCTTGTTTCTTGAGAAAGGCTTGTATCACTATATACTTTCCTCTCAGGACTGCCTTTGCCGTGTCCCAAAGATTTTGAACAGCTGTGTTTTCATTTTCATTTGTTTCCAGGAATTTTTAAAAATTCTTCTTTAATTTCCTGGTTGACCCATTCATTCTTTAGGAGGATGCTCTTTAGCCTCCATGTATTTGAGTTCTTTTCAACTTTCCTCTTGTGGTTGAGTTTTAGTTTCAAACTATTGTGGTCTGAAATTTTTGTGGTCCCAATGTTTTGGTACCAGCTGAGACCTGATTTGTGACCCAGGATGTGATCTATTCTGGAGAGTGTTTCATGTGCACTAGAGAGGAATGTGTATTCTAATGTTTTGGGATGGAATGTTCTGAATATATCTGTGATGTCCATCTCGTCCAGTGTGTCATTTAAGACCTTTATTTCCTTGTTGATCTTTTGCTTGGATGATCTGTCCATTTCAGTGAGGTGTGTATTAAAGTCTCCAACTATTGTTGTATTCTTGTCAATGTGTTTCTTTGATTTTGTTATTAATTGGTTTAGATAGTTAGCTGCTCCCATGTTAGGGGCATAGATATTTAAAACTGTTAGATCATCTTGTTGAACAGAACCTTTAAGTATGGTATAGTGTCCTTCCTCATCTCTTATAGTCTTTGGCTTGAAATCTAATTTATCTGATATAAGGATTGCCACCTCAGCTTTCTTTTGATATCCATTAGCATGGTAAATTGTTTTCCACCTCCTCACTTTAAATCTGGAGGTGTCTTTGGGTCTAAAATGAGTTTCTTGCAGACAGCATATCAATGGGTCTTTTCTTAAAAAAATCCAGTTTGATGCCCTGTGTCTTTTGATTGGGGCATTTAGCCCATTTACATTCAGGGTAACTTTGGAAAGGTGTGAATTTAGTGCCATTTTATTGCCTATAAGGTGACTGTTACTATATGTTTTCTGTTTTTTTCTGGTCTGTTACTTTTAGGCTCTCTCTTTGCTTAGAGGACCCCTTTCAATATTTCCTGTAGGGCTGGTTTGGTGTGCAAATTCCTTGTTTTTGTTTGTCCTGGAGACTTTTTATCTTTCCTTCTATTTTCAGTGACAGCCTAGCTGAATATTGTATTCTTGGCTGCATATTTTTCTCATTTATTGCTCTGACTGTATCATGCCCGTCCTTTCTGGCCTGCCAGATCTCTGTGGAAGGTCTGCTGCCAATCTAATATTTCTACCATTGCAGGTTACAGACTTCTTGTAAGAGGTCTTTCAGGGTTTTCTCTTTGTCACTGAGACTTGTAAGTTTTACCATTAGATGGTGGGATGTGGACTTATTTTTATTGATTTTGAGGAAGATTCTCTGTGCCTCCTTCACTTTGATGCATGTACTGTTAGCCAAATTAGCAAAATTATCTGCTATACTTGCTCCAATATCCCTTCTACCCCCTCTCTCTTTCTTCTTCTTCTGGGATCCCAATTATTCTAATATTGTTTCATCATACAGTGTTCCTTATCTCTCAAATTCTCCCCTCGTGGTCCAGTAGTTGTTTGCCTCTCCTTTGCTCAGTTTCTTTGTTCTCTATCATTTGGTCTTCTATATTACTATTTCTCTCTTCTGCCTCATTTATCCTAGCAGAAAAGCCTCCATTTTTTATTGCACCTCATTAATACCTTTTTTTATTTCAACTTGGTTAGATTTTAGTTCTTTTATTTCTCCAGATAGGGATTCTGTCATATCTTCCATGCTTTTTTCAAGCCCAACTAACACCTTGATAATCATCATTCTGAACTCTAGTCTGAAATATTACTAATGTCCATATTGATTAGGTCCCCAGCTGTAGGTTCTTCTCCTTCTTCTCCTCCTCCTCCTCCTCCTTCTTCTTCTTCTTCCTCTTCTTGTGGTGAGTTTTTCTGCCTTGTCATTTTATTCAGGTAAGAATAGATGAATTAGAGAAGAAAATACTTAAAGTGTAGCGACAACCCCAGAAATATATACACTACTCAAATCAGAGTAACCCCAACTGGGGGGAGAAAAAAAAGGGGGGGGGGAAACAATGAAGGGATGGACTATGACTGGAAAGATGAGAATTAAAAAAACTTCTAAAAATGAAATTGATAAGAAATTGGTTGAAAAAAAAAGCGGGAGGAAGAATGATCAGGCTGGAGACTAGAACAAAGCAATGCACTAGATTTAGGGTATATTTTGATTTATTAGAGAAATTGTATCCCGAAATTTTAAAGAAAAGAAAACCTATATGTATATAAGAAAGAAGTTAAATACAGTGAAGGGATAAAATATGACTATAACAATGAAAATTTAGAAAGATTTTTAAAAAGGTATTGGTAAAATAGTTAAAAAACATTAAAATGGAAAGAGGAAACATTAAAAATATAGAATAAGAATAAAATAAAATTAAAAAAATTTAACTTTGAATGTCTAAAGGATCATGGGGAAAATGCCATGAATTCCATGTGTTGCTTTCTCCTAGCCTGCAGATCCTCCATTCTCATTGATTGGTGAACTTGGTCTTGGCTGGATGTTCTTGCTGATCTTCTGGGGGAGGGGCCTTTGTAGTGATTCTCAAATGTTTTTGCTCCAGGCAGAATTGCACTGTCCTTGCCAGGGGCCAGGCTAAGTAATCTGCTTGGGTTCGCTCTGGGTAGCTTTTGTTTCCTGAATGCTTTCTGGACAGCTTTGGAGGGCAGGAATGAAACAGCAGCCTCCCAATCTCTGGTCCTGGAGGAGCCAAGTGCTCAGGGCCCCACTCCTCAGTGCACCCTCAGAGAAAAGCAGTCAATCCTTCCTGTCTCCATGGTCTCCAACCACATTCTAAGTTCATCTGATTGTGATAGAGTGTTTCTGTCTCTGGTTCTTGGGCCCATTTGGAGACTTCAAACCCAGTCAATTCCCGCAACACATTCTCATGCCACTCCTCCTGGAGGAGGAAGGAGGAGGGGGCCTCCCTGGATCTGCCACTTGTGTGGTCCCTACTCAAAGTGCAGTGGTGGACTGTGCTGCTGATCATGGTGTAAGTTAACCCCAAGCTGAGAGCCCACTCCTCGGCTCCATCTCTGTAGCCAGATTCCCTGCTCTGATCCCTCGGAGCTCTGTCTCACTCAGACACCACTGGTCTTTCTGTGATTCTGTGGGTCCTGAGACCACATTATCCCTGAGAGTTCTCTACCCCCTGCTTAGCCTCTGGGGTGACATCCCTCCATGGAGCAGACTTCTAAGGTTCTGATTTTGTGCTCCACTGCTCTCTCACTGTGCTGGGAGCTGGCCCCTCTGCCGCGGTCTATCTTCCTGTGGCTTTGGATTCACTTCTCTGCATGTCCTACCTTCCCGAACGTGGTTGATTTTCTGTTCCTAGAATTGCTGCTGTTCTTCTTTTTTATCTCCTGTTTAGTTTGTAGGTGTATAGAATGGTTTGATAACTATCTAGCTGGACTCCTTGGACCTGATGATATCTTGGTCTCCTATTCCTCTGCCATCTTGTTCCCCAAAAATCTATTTCTTAATCCACTAGAATTTGATGAGTAGAAATTTTTTTCTTTTAAATCTCTCTTGAAAATGTATTTACAACTTTGTTATAGAAATGAAAATCAATATATTTTTCCTTTACCCCAGATTTTCACACCTAAATCTGATTATTGTCATACAAAATCACTTTTATTACTGAATTTCAATTTTCTGTTAAGTTATTCTCCACATTATCACTCTTGAGATCCTGTGTCATCATTTACCTTTCACCATCCCTGGCCCAGTAGTTATCAAATCCTGTTGATTCTTCTTTGGGGATGTCCCTTGAATATGTCCCTTCATTTCCATCCTCAACATTACTTCTTGAGGACCATCTAAACTACTATAATATGCTTTCAGATAATGTTCCTGCTGCCAGTGTCTTTCTGATCCTGCTTATTCCATACACAATGACGTGGTGGTGGTCCTATAACACCACTTTATGATTTTTAAGAAGATTAGCAGCTCCATTTTGCTTGCAAGGTCAAGCCCCAATTTGTTAGACTGCTATTCAGAGTCTTTAATTGGCTGGTCTCAAATGATGTTCAGTTGCTGTCTTCCAGGAACCTCTGTCTCAGTGAAGCAGGCCTGTCATTTTAACTTAAATGCTTTGAAGCTTTGAACACATAGAAGCTTTCTTTCTTTCTGTTTACCCTAATTCTCTCTTTTCAACCTTATTAAAACATCACTGCTTCTGTGAAGTCTCCTAGGATAATCCAGTTCATGGTGATAACTCTGTCTTCTGAACTCCTATAATATATATTAACTCAACACTCATTTGGATAATAATTTGAATAATTTGTTGCCATAGTTCTTTTATGTTGGGATTATTTTATCACTCAAAAAAATCTTATATTAGCAATAATGTAGTCTTAACCAGAAACATTTGGAGATATCTGAATTCTCCTGGTTCTAAGTCATTCTCAGCATCAGAGGATCATAGACTCATTTGGGTTGGGAGTGGGAGGAGGATGGAGACACCTCAGTGCACAAGACACTCCAAGCAGAATCTTTGTCCCCATTTTGACAGCATTCTGGCAAGTAGTTTATTTACAATTTACTTTACTTTACTTTATTTACAACTGCAAGTGCAATATTTATTATTCCCTTTAATCCTCACAGCAGTCCTGTGAGATAGATATGGATACGATCATTATTTTACAAATAAGAAAGCAGAGGCTCAGAGATGTTCATTATCTTGCCCAAGATCACATAATACATAAGTAATGCAGCTGGTACTCAAAGCCGGGTCTGATTATTTAATTTAATTTTTAAAAAGATTTTATTTATTTATTTGACAGAGAGAGAGAGAGAGAGAGATCTCAAGTAGGCAGAGAGGCAGGCAGAGAGAGAGAGAGAGAGGGAAACAGGGTCCCTGTTGAGCAGAGAGCCCAGTGCGGGGATGGATCCCAGGACCCTGAGGTGACCTGAGCTGAAGGTAGAGGCTTAACCCACTGAGCCACCCAGGTGCTCTGGGTCTGATTCTAGAACTAGAATTTTAAGAATTTCTTACTAAAGTGATTAGAGTGGACATATTTGTTTGTATTATCATTTTTAAAATTCTTTTTGAAATCCTCTTTTCACTTACTTATATCCTTCAGGTCTGTTCATTGATATAAGTTTTGAAAAATATGCTGGTTAGGGGGAGGTTCCAGTGAGATAAGTTTGGAAAGCATTGGAAACTTTATTTGTCCCTTGGAGAGTCACTGTGAATATTAGCATATTAGTAACTCCAAAATTCTTCAAAAGACAAATCTGTTTTATATTAATAACCCAAAATATCACAAGCATGTTTGTCCACTGTACTTTTTTTTTTACGTAATGGCAATATCAATAACAATGAAAACTGCCACTTAGTCACTATGTGCCTGACACTATTCTAAACACTTCATGCATTAGTCCTATGATCCAGATACCATTTTTATCTTTATTTCATAGATTAGGAAACTGAGGCATAAGGCAGTTAAGAAATTTGCCCAAGATCACATAAGTGTAGTAGACATAATTTGAACTCAACTACTATTCTAAGCTGTCCCCCACATTTAATACTTAACTATCTATAAAAGCTCTGTGGAATTAAGGTTTCAGTGAAATCACTCTGGGAAACAACGGGAACAGAATATATATAAAATTATATATATACATATATATATACACACACACATATATGTATATATATAAAAATTTGGAATCAAATATTTTGTATGGACAACAGATAAATTTCTTTAACATTAAATATTCACAAGGTAGTGAGAATGTTACATTGACTTTTCTAATAGTTTGCAGTAATACTGAATATAAAACTTTTGTTTTTTAAGGTCTAGATTTCCCTTAGAATGTAACCTTTTTACAAATGTTTACTTTCTTGACTCTTTTGGATTAAATTTCTCAATACAATGATTGTTATTTATTTGTAGTTGTTTAATCATTTTTGTTTGTTTTCTGCAAAAACCTTTATTGTTTCTATTTGGTCCCCAGCTTGGAAGAGGGCCTCAGAGTGGTTAAAAATCTACTTAGTGTATGCCGGGAGAGGCTCAGGCAGAAGCCCTGACAGGAGGGAGATGCAAGAGAGGCCCCTCAAGGGCCACTGGGCTTAGGAGGCTTCTAGTGTGCTTGAGGATGAGCTTTTCCAGGAGATACTGGCCCAGCCCAGCGTGGAGACCAGCCAGCCTGGGAGGTCAGTCAGGTGGTTACCATCTTAATGCATGTCACCCCCTCATCTAGGAAGTGGTTCTCCAGGAAGTCACAGAGATGCAGGTCTGGAGTGCTGGGCATGCAGATACAAAATGGCCTGATTCAGGGGCTTCTCTAGACTATGGCAGCTTCTATGGCATCCTGGGTTTTACCTCACTCATCCTCAGACAGCTTCTGCATATCCTAGAAGAGGGTACAGCTGCTGAGCTGGTTTTGCATCTGGTGCCCTTGAGCTTTTCAGCCAAGTCCAGCCAAGTTTCTGAGAAGCCTCCCGCATCCTCCAGAGCCACATTGTCATGGTCAAAATAGAAGCCTAGAGAGAGAAGTAGGTATAGGAGCCTTGAAGATGCATGTTAATCAGGCAGTTGAGGGCAGCATCCACCCTAGTGGAATGATTCTTATGAATGTGGTAGCTCGTGGTTGATTGGTAATAAGGAGCTATGCTCAAAATAGGGTGTTGGCTTGTTGCCAGAGGCAGAGGATGGCTGAGAAGATGGTTCCAAATGTTGCTACTGGAAAAGAAGTTGGAGGGTGGTCTGCAGCTGAAGGAAGGGGCATTCTTGGGTTTGTTTGGTTCAAAAACTGTTGAAGCAAGAGACAGGCCCATGGAACTGCTAGGTGCACTGCCTTGAAACATTGTTTTGTTTTGTTTTTGTAAAGCAAAAGGGAAAAGTACCTGGAGATAGAACTCTGCTGGTAAATTCTCTTTTAATGCATACTAAAGCTGCTTGCTGCTCTAGGGTAGTTTTTAAAGTAGATTTAAAAATTGTTAAACTCTCAACCATTCTGTTTGGTTTGCAAAATATGGATGAATCTCACCCATATTTATTATTGTAGGCATTGTTCAAAATTAGAAGCATTAAAGAAATTATGCAATTCTTCTGAAATGCAAAATCACACAGGTGACAGAGATTATGATATTTCCTAAGGTTGACCCACTTCCTGATTTAAATTCATTAGGACTGGTGACTTTATGAAACTAGACTCAAAGATCTGAACAGTGTAGAGAGCTTTTAGGAGTCATGATACCCAGTATGTTTTAGGATATTATTATTAGAATATTAATTCAACTTCACTAAATAAGTTCTATACCTCCCCCATGCTTGATAGACTTTAAATCAACAAGCAAACAAAATTTAGAAGTTAATTTCCTAGTGCAATGAATTCTGAGCTCCAAATCCTTTGCTTTAAGCTTTAAAACTGTAAAATTTAAAGCAATCAATTCAGTTGTGTGGAGGGCATCACTCATTTCTACACAAAGTCTGTACAAGTGTATATGGATTCTTCTGGCTCTAATTTTGCTGGACAAACAATATCATATGTGTAAAGATGTTCAGCCAAGGAGTATGGTTTAGAGATGCATTGCATGGCTATAGCCTTAAAGAAAAAAAATATTTAGTTATTTTGGATAGTTAAATATAATTTTACCATGCCAAAAAAGAAATTACCATGTTCAATCTATTTGAATCATTTCACATTCTGCCTGTTGAAAATGCTACACTGGACTTTTATGTATGACAACCAGTCATCTAAGGCTGTTCTTCACCTCCTTAAATTAACCTCATTCACAGATTCCTTTATCTTTCAGTGAAGTTTTTCCTTAAAGTTCTTATTTATGCTGTGCTCTTCTTCGAAGGCTTGTTTTGTGACTTCTTAGGTGCAGCAAATTAGCAAATTCAGTTCAGTGTAGCTGAGTCATCAACTTATACTTTTTCTAAAAAGCTCAAATATTTTGTATATTTTTCTTCTTTGATAGTAAAAGAAAATTCTATACATTATAAAATACTTAGGATAAAAGAAAAGATACATACACAAATAAAAGTCTTCTGTATATTACTACCCAGATAAAATCACTATTCACCTTAGGATGTATAACCAGGCATCCCAATGGCCAAAATGGTCAGCAGATTTTTTTTTTTGAGCTTACAGTGTGTTTTTACAATTTGTGAGACTCAGAATGTTTCTCATGGTTATAGTGCATGCCTGGTCCTCTGTATTTTTGAGCATGCAATCTCTAGAATTACAGTGCAGCATTAAAAAAAAACCCAACATTATCCTATTGTTGTAGGAAATAAGCAAAACCAATCAGCATTAGATTCTTTAAGTCTCTAGTCCCAGTCAGGTCATTTGCTTTCCACCATATTCCTCTTCCTTAGAGGAAAGGGTAAGTGGCAGAGGGAACCACCATGCTGTTTTTGGCTTTGGTGCTAAAATGCCTCATCAGTTTGGATGTGTATGCCTAAACTTTTGTGCATTTATCAAGTAGTTCTGATCCTCATTTCTTTCACTGAAGCAAATTGTGGAATGATAAAATGAGCCAACATAATGAGGCCCCCCTTTTTTTTCTTTTTTCAAGGAGACATTTTAAAGCACCATGTTATTTTGGATAACAAGAGCAAAAGTAATGACTAACGCTAATGTAATGCTTCCATTGTGTCAAATGTCATTCTAAGCACTTTTCACATATCAAATCCTTTAACCACACCATCATCCATTTTACAGGTCAGGAAACATATCTCTTTTGGATAACATGACCAGGCTCTCATGCCTTGAATGTGAAAGAGTCTAAACTTGAGTCCAGGCAGTTTGGCTTCAGGGTCCATGCCCTTGAATCTTTGTGCTATCCTCCCTCTGTTAATAACTTGATGATAATTATATTAACTTGAATTGCCAGTATAATTTCTTCAAATTGAATCATGTCTTCACTTTTTTTGTGTGGGCATTCACATCTCAAAGAGAATAATTTCAATGGGTAAAAACAATATTTTGTAGTTTTAATTCTATAAATGGATAAAATATTAAAAATATGAAACAAAAAAAGTTCCCAAAGTTGAAAATCTTGAATATTCATAAGACTTGAAATAGTTTGACTAATAAACTTAAACTGTATCTCTATAAATTTTATAACAAAATGAAATTGAAAGTCTCCTATATTCATCAGAATTCTTTTATTTTTAAGTGGAAGAAGTAAAACTCAAGGAAATGTGAGTAGAAGGAGAGAATTACTGGCTCAGGAACCTAAGAAGATGAGGACTAGTTGGTCTGCTTCAGTTTGCCTCTATCCAAAAATTAGAGTGATGGCATCAGGAATTTTTCACTTCCCCTTTTCTCTTCTCACATCCCCATGTCTGACCCCCCCCCCCATTCATCCTATATCTCTTCCATATCTCTGTGTATCTATCTAAATTCTTTCCTCTGGTAGAGAGGGGCTTCTTTTATGAGGTGGTAGTGAGGGAAATGACTCAAGAAGTTGAAAGCTTGCAGTAATCCTAATGTAGTCGCTATAAAAGAAACAGATTTCTTCTTTCCACTTCAGTATGTAAAGAAGCTATGATATTGTAATTGGCAGCCCTGCCTAAAGCACACAGACAGAAGGGTGATGAGCAGTTTTTCAAAGGTTAGAAGGCTTTTGA
Organism: Taxidea taxus jeffersonii; assembly: GCA_003697995.1. Taxonomy (NCBI): domain Eukaryota; kingdom Metazoa; phylum Chordata; class Mammalia; order Carnivora; family Mustelidae; genus Taxidea; species Taxidea taxus. The sequence goes on along the minus strand of ML108710.1, from coordinate 74,051 downwards.
AAAAAAAGGGAGAAGGAAAATATGATAGAAATGACTGTGTTCATTATATCTTCACAAATCCAGTATAATCGTTGTATGATTCTTAAATGCAAATCCTGGTGGGTTACATAAATTCTTTGTTTTCTTTCTTCCTTTCCATCTGCAACCCTGGTTTTTGGTGGATTTTCTGGAATACTGAATGGAAAAACAAATGTGCATAAGCCATTTTGCCATACACCAAGAACTACTAAAATATTTTGCTGGGATATAAGATTAGAATTATTAATATTCTAATTTCTTCTGCTAAAAGCATTTGTCTTGTGTAGCCAGAGATTGATAAGAAAATCAAGAGTTTAACATTTTGGGTTTTTCAAGTCCTTCAGTGTTAAGACTTCTCTGAGTATCCAGCAGGTACATTTAATTAACTCACCACATTCATTTCCAATATAAAGATTTTATTTACATTATATAGAGAAGTAGGCATTTTATTGTAAGTAGTTTTTTATTATTATATATTTTTATTGATTTAAAAATTTTTAAATTATTATGTTCACTTAGCTAACATATAGTACATCATCAGTTTGTATGTAGTTTTTAAAAAGTATTTTAATTAGTTAACATACAGTGTTATATTAGTTTTAAGTGTACAATATAGTGAGTGATTCAGTACTTCCATACAACACCCAGTACTCATCACAAGTGCACTTCTTAATTCCTATCACCTATTTAACCCATCCCTTCACCCACTTCCTCTCTGGTGACCATTAGTTTGTTCTGTATAATTAAGAGTCTGTTTCTTGGTTTGTCTCTCTTTTTATTCCCTTTGCTCATTTGTTTTGTTTCTTAAATTCCACATATAAGGCATGACTGGGTGGCTCAGTTGATTGAGTGTCCAAGTCTTGATTTCAGTTAAGGTCACAATGTCAGGGTCATGAGATTGAGCTCTACATCAGGCTCACATTCAACTCAGAGTCTATTTGAGGTTCTGTCTCTCTCTGTCCTTCTACCCCTCCCCCTGCTCACATTCTGTCTCCCTCTCTCTTTCTCAAATAAATAAATAAAATCTGTAAATTCCACATATCAGTGAAATCATAGGGTATTTGTCCTTCTGTGGCTGACTTACTTCACTTAGCATTATCCTGCCTAGCGTCATCCAAGTTGTTGCAAATGGTAAGATTTCATTTTTTTTTAGGACTGAGTAATATTCCATTATTTACATATATATTCTTTATCCATTCATCGGTCAGTGGACACTTGGGCTGCTTCTATAATTTAGCTATTGTAAATAATGCTGCTATAAACATAGGGGTGCTATATCCCTTTGATTTAGTGTTTCTGTATTCTTTGGGTAAATACCCAGTAATGGAATTGCTGGATCATGTAGAGTAGTTCTATTTTTAACTATTGGAGAACCTCTGTACTATTTTCCACAGTGACTGCATCAGTTTGCATTCCCACCAACAATGTAAGAGGGTTCTTTTTTCTCCATATCTTTGCCAACACCTGCTGTTTCTTGTGTTGTTGATTTTTACTTTAAGTAGCTACTGCCTGTGTAACAGTCCTTGTTTTTTGAAGACAGCATCCTGGAAGGAATTAGATTATCTTGATATGATAGAAGTCATGCTTTATTTAATCTTTTTTTAAGATTTATTTATTTATTTTAGAGAGAAATAGAGAGAGAGTTTGGGGGGGTTGTGGCAGAGGGAGAAGGAAAGGGAGAGGACCTCAGGCCAACTCCCTGCTGAGCATGAAGCCCCACACAGGGCTTGATCTCACAAACCTGAGATCAAGACCTGAGCTGAAACCAAGGGTTGGGTGCTTAACTGACTGAAACACCCAGACATCCCTTTATTTAATCTTTTTTTTTTTTTTGACAGACAGAGATCACAAGCAGGCAGAGAGGCAGGCAGAGAGAGAGGAGGAAGTAGGCTCCCCAGCGAGCAGAGAGCCAAATGTGGGGCTCAATCCCAGGACCCTGAGAACATGACCTGAGCTGGAGGCAGAGGCTTAACCCACTGAGCCACCCAGGCGCCCCTTATTTAATCTTAATATAGCATTTTTCCATGTAGTTTCTAATTCTTGAAATTAATGTCTATAATAATGACAATGAAATCATTTTAAATATTTGTTTATTACTTATCCATTTATTTAAAACTTTTTATTTTTTTTGGTGCGCTTACTATGTTCCAGGCACTCCTTTATGCAGTAGAGATACAGTAATGAAAAGAAAAAATGGGCAAAAATCCTTTCTTCATGGAACTTTTGTTCAATGAACTATAGTGCATAGATTATAATATGAATGGTTGTATTATTAGCATTATTTTATAGATATTATGTGATTAACTTATAAATAATATTTATTGAGGATTTACCATATGCCAGGAAATATTAATATCACATTGCATGTATTATCTTATTTGGTTTTCTTCTTCTTCTTCTTCTTTTTTTTTTTTCAGAATCTTATTTGGTTTTAACCTGGGAAGGAAGCATTTTTTATCTTGCCCATTTTATAGGTGAGGAAACCGCAGTATAAAAAACTGCAGTATACTAAGTGACAGAGCCGGGATTTACACCCAGACTCCTTCACCCTAGGAGCCTGCACTCTTAACCCCAGGCTTGTATTATCTCCAGTGTCCAGAGCATTGGCAGGTATAGAGTATGGCCTCAATAAGCGATAACTGAATTGCTTGTAATATGTTCTTATAATTGTTTGTATTTCTTTGGTGTTGGTTGTGATCTCTCCTCTTTTATTCATGATTGTATTAATTTGGGTCCTTTCTCTTGTCCTTTGGATAAGTCTGGCCAGTGATTTATCAATCTTATTAATTCTCTCAAAGAACCAGCTCCTAATTTCATTGATCTGTTCTACCGTTCTTTTGGTTTCTATTTCATTGATTTCTGCTGTGATCTTTATTATTTCTCTTCTCCTGCTGGGTTCAGGCTTTCTTTGCTGTTCTTTCTCCTGCTGCTTTGGGTGTAGGTTTAGGTTATGTACTTGAGACCTTTCTTGTTTCTTGAGAAAGGCATGCATTGCTCTATACTTTCAGGGCCACCTTTGCTGTGTCCCAAAGATTTTGAACAGTTGTGTTTTCATTTTCATTTGTTTCCAGGAATTTTTTAAATTCTTCTTTAATTTCCTGGTTGACCCATTCATTCTTTAAGAGGATGCTCTTTATCCTCCATGTATTTGAGTTCTTTCCAACTTTCCTCTTGTGATTGAGTTCTAGTTTCAAAATATTGTGGTCTGAAATTATGCAGGGAATGATTCCAATCTTTTAGTACTGGTTAAGACGTGATTTGTGACCCAGGATGTGATCTACTCTGAAGAATGTTCCATGTGCACTAGAGAAGAATGTGTATTCTGTCGTTTTGGGATGAAATGTTCTGAATATATCTGTGATGACCATCTGGTCCAGTGAGTCATTTACAGCCTTTATTTCCTTGTTGATCTTTTGCTTAGATGATCTGCCCATTTCAGTAAGGGGGGTGTGAAAGTCTCCTACTATTATTGTACTATTATCAATGTGTTTCTTTGATTTTGTTATTAATTGGTTTATATAGTTAGCTGCTCCCATGTTAGGGGCATAGATATTTAAAACTGTTAGATCATCTTGTTGGACAGACCCTTTAAGTATGATATAGTGTCCTTCCTCATCTCTCATAGTCTTTGGCTTAAAATCTAATTTATCTGATATAAGGATTGCCACCTCAGCTTTCTTTTGATGTCCATTAGCATGGTAAATTGTTTTCCACCTCCTCACTTTCAACCTGGAGATGTCTTTGGGTCTAAAATGAGTTTCTTGCAGACAGCATATCAATGGGTCTTTTTTTTTTTAATCCAGTTTGATACTCTGTGTCTTTTGATTGGGGAATTTAGCCCATTTACATTCAAGGTAACTATTGAAAGGTGTGGATTTAATGCCATTTTATTGCCTATAAGGTGACTGTTACTATATATTGTCACTGTTTTTTCTAGTTTGCTACTTTTAGCTCTCTCTTTGCTTAGAGGACCCCCTTTCCATATTTCCTATAGGGCTGGTTTGGTGTTTGCAAATTCTTTAAGTTTTCATTTGTCCTGGAGACTTTTTATCTTTCCTTCTATTTTCAGTGACAGCCCAGCTGGATATCATATTCTTGCCTGCATATTTTTCTCGTTTAGTGCTCTGACTATATCATGCCCGTCCTCTGTGGATAGATCTTCTGCCAGTCTAATATTTGTACTGTTGTAGGTTACAGACCTCTTGTCCTGAGCTGCTTTCAGAATTTTCTCTTTGTCACTGAGACGTGTAAGTTTTACTATAGGATGGTGGGGTGTGGACCTATTTTTATTGATTTTGAGTGGGGATCTCTATGCCTCCTGCATTTTGATGCTTGTTCCCTTCCCCAAATTAGGGAAATTATCTTCTTTAATTTGCTCCAATATCCCTTCTGCCCCTATCTCTCTTTTTTCTTCCTCTGGGATCCCAATTATTCTAATATTGTTTCGTCTTATGGTATCCCTTATCTCTCAAATTCTCCCCTCGTGGTCCAGTAGTTTTTTGCCTCTCCTTTGCTCAGTTTCTTTATTCTCTATCATGTGGTCTTCTATATTACTAATTCTCTCTTCTGTCTCATTTATTCTAGCAGTAAGAGGCTCCATTTTTGATTGCACCTCATTAATAGCTTTCTTGATTTCAACTTGGTTAGATTTTAGTTCTTTTATTTCTCCAGAAAGGGATTTTATTTCTCCAGAAAGGAATTCTCTTGTATCTTCCATGCTTTTTGAAGCCCAAGTAGGACCTTGGTAATCATCATTCTGAACTTAGTTCTGACATCTTACTAAGGTCCATATTGATTAGGTCCCTAGCCATCAGTACTACCTCTTGTTCTTTTTTTTTTTTTTTTGTGGTGAGTTTTTCCACCTTGTCATTTTATCTGGATAATAATAATAGGTGAGAGGACTAAATACTAAAGGGTAGCAACGGCCCCAGAAAAATATGCACAAAACAAATCAGAAGAGACCTTAAACCAGGGGAGAAAAAAAGAAAAAAATATATATATAATTAGACTGGTGAAGAGAATAGAGACACACATTTGATTTTGGGAGTATTTTGGCCTGTTAGAAAAAACTACCTCCCAAAATTTTAAAGAAAGAAAAACATACATATACAAAAATAAGTGTAAAAACAATGAAGGGATGGAATATAACTGTAAAGATGAGAATTAAAAAAAAGATTAAAAAAAGGAGTTGATAAGAAGTTCATTGAAAAAAGAAGAAAAAGAAGAGAGGGAAGAATGTGACCAAGTTGGAGACTAGAACAAAGCTATGCACTAGATTTGATCTATTAGAGAAAGTGTATCCCAAAATTTTAAGGAAAAATAAAACTTATGTGTATGTAAGAAATTAGGTTAAATACAATGAAGGGACAAAATATGACTATAACAATGAAATTTTTAAAAGATTTTTAATAAGCTATTGATAAGATAAAATAGTTAAAAATGTTAAAATAGGAAAGAGGAAAATTTAATAAAATAGATTAAGATAAAAATCAAGTGGAAAAAATTTAACTTTGAAAGACTAAAGGATCATGGGAAAAAAGCCATGAATTCTATGTGTTACTTTCCGTTGGCTCTGGAGTTCCACAGTTCTCATTGATCAGTGAGCTTGGTCTTGTCTGAATGTTCTTGCTGATCTCCTGGGAGAGGGGCCTGTCGCAGTGATTCACAAATGTCTTTGCCCAAAGTGGAATTGCACCACCCTTGCCAGGGACTGGGCTACATTATCTGCTTGGGTTCACTCTCAGTAGCTTTTGTTCCCTGAACACTTTCTGTACAGTTTTGGAAGACAGGAATGAAAATGGCAGCCTCCCAATCTCTGGTCTTTTGGAGCCAAGAGCTCAGGGCCCCACTCCTCAGTGTGCCTCCGAGAAAAGCAGTCAATCCCTCCTGTCTCCCTGGTCTCCGGCCACACTCTGTGATCACCCAGCCTGTGACCGAGCATTTCTATCTCTGGTGCAGGGCACCATTTGGAGTTTCCAAACCCAGTGGATTCCTGTAGCACACTCCTGCACCACTCCTCCTAGAGGAGGAAGGTGAGTCTCACAGGATCTGTCACTTTGGGGCCCCTGCCCAAAGAGCAATGGTCCAACTATGCCTCAGATCATGGTTTAAGGTAATCCTGAGCTGAGAGTCCACTTCTCAGTTCTGTCTCTATAGCTGGCTTCTCTGCTCTGATACCTGGGAGCTATGCCACACTCAGACATCCTTGGTCTTTTTGTGTCCTCGTGGGTCCTGAGACCACACTGTCCCTGTGAGAGCTCCACCCTGCAGCTTAGCCTCTTGAGAGGCATCCCTCAGTGGAGCAGACTTCTAAATTTTCTGATTTTTTGCTCTGCTACTCTATCACTTGCCAGGAGCTGGCCCCTCTCCCTGTAGTCTCTCTTCCCGTTCATCACCTTGGATTCACTTCTCTGCCAGTCCTACCTTCCAGAAAGTGGTTGCTTTTCTCTTCTTAGAATTGCTGCTATTCTTCTCTTAGATCTGCTGTTGAGTTTGTAGGCATTCAGAATGGTTTGGTAACTATCTAGTTGAACTCCTTGGACCCAAAGATATTTAGGCCTTCTATTCCTCTGCCATCTTGCTCCTCCCCGGGGATCTGAATTCTTAAGAAGTACTTCAAAGATGTTCATTCCTTAAGATTTTTGATGAGACAAGTTTAGTTTCTGACCTTGTAAATATGGCATCACGCAAGTATGTATTTAATGCAGACTTTGGTTGAAATACACATACATCTCCTTTGTGAATGCCAGTAAATTGACTGGGTTGAACAGATACTGGTATATTGCCATCTCTGACTATTTTGTGAATGGAATACTTGCACGTATCATGTACAGTGTGTTGTACATTATTATTAACACAAATCCAAACAGCTGGTCCTGAAATTGATATTCTTTTATCTGGCAATTAATTTCCCCTGTTAATAGAAATAGAGCTGAAAATTTAGATGAAGTTTAGACTTATGGGCAACACTTAGTTTTTTAATAGTAGGTTTTTTGCAAGTTGAAAATATTTACATTATCTACACAAGTGGAAAAAAGACAATCATCCTCCTTTTAAGTATATCAATGCAAGTACTCTGTGTCTCACAACCAATAGGTTCAATCAGTTAAGTAACCTACAGTTTCCTGAGAATGATCTACTGGAAAATTATGAATAAGATTAGAGGAAAATGAAACTTAGATGCCATTTTAATTTGGAAATGCCTGAATTACTGTCCTAAGTTCAACTTTATCATTATGATTTTTTTTGTGTGTGGGCACTTAGGCATGGACAGCACCTAGTCCTATTGCTTTCCAGTGGTGATGCATTTGCAGTTAGTATTAGACATTTTTACTCAATGAAATCAACCTTTTTTTATTTTTTATTTTATTTTTTTTTTAATTTTGGCTTTTTTTTTTTTAAAGATTTTATTTATTTATCCGATAGACAGAGATCACAAGTAGGCAGAGAGACAGAGAGAGAGAGGAGGAAGCAGGCTGTCCGCAGAGCAGAGAGCCCGATGCAGGGCTTGATCCCACAACCCTGGGATCATGACCCGAGCCAAAGGCAGTGGCTTTAGCCCACTGAGCCACCCAGGCACCCCTCAACCTTTGTTTTAAAATGATTATTTTTAAATGTAGGTTTAAATGTTTTTAGAAATTTGAATATTGATATACTTGGTGTTTAACCTTTATTTCCTTCTCTGTAGTTATGGGAAAAAGAGCAAAACAAGGAAGTTCAAGGGCCTGAGCAGGGCTGATATGCCTGAGGTTATTATTATTTTTTTATGAGTCACTTGTTTGACTAGTTTATGGGTAGGTCATTAATAAGGCTTGTTGTTTTATATGTGCTCTTGCAGACTGGATTTAAAAATGATAACTCTTCTTCTGGGGATAGAATTTCTACTCTGCTCCCTAAAAGGAGCAGCAGAGAATAGTGCGTATTTAGTTGGAAAATCTTATATAAACTGAGGACACTTTAAACAGTAAAGAAGCATAATTTGTTTTTGTTTTTTTTTTAAAGACTTTATTTATTTATTTGAAAGACAGAGATCACAAGTAGGCAGAGAGAGAGAGGAGGAAGCAGGCTGTCTGCAGAGCAGAGAGCCCGATGCCGGGCTTGATCCCACAACCCTGGGATCATGACCCGAGCCGAAGGCAGCGGCTTTAACCCACTGAGCCACCCAGGCGCCCCGATAATTTGTTTTTTTAAAGTGAAATATTTCCAAACAACTGAAAAGTATAGAAAATAATCACACACACCACCTAAATTTAACATTTATCACTTAGACTTGATAGATATTGAAAAGTAAATCATTATAGACAGACCCAGGGTCCATATCTTATACCTTTCTCTTCCCTCATCCATTTCCTCTTCTTACCTTTTCCAGTTTTTTCAATTTTTACTATTCTAAAGTTGGTCTATATCATTTCCATGTATTTTCTTGTTTTTGAAACATCTGTGTGTGCCCATAAAACAGTTATATTTTATATATTTTAAAAGTTTATGAAGTGGTATATTCTTTTTTAAAAAATATTTTTATTTATTTATTTGACAGAGAGATCACAAGTAGGCAGAGAGGCAGGCAGAGGGAGAGGGGGAAACAGGCTCCCCACCAAGCAGAGAGCCTGATGTGGGGCTCGATCCCAGGACTCCAAGACCACGACCCCAGCTGAAGGCAGAGGCCTAACCCACTGAGCCACCCAGTTGCCCCTGAAGTGTATCGTTTTTTCAGTAAATTGGGAAGAGCTATTAACTAAGATGTTTTTGTAAGTAACACAATCCAGGGCAGATACACACACACAGGGCAAAAGTCAAATATTTTGCAATGGTTCACTCATTTGTGTGTGTATGTGTGTGTGTGTGTGTGTGTGTGTGTGTGTTCACTCATTTTATTTTATTATTTTTAAAGATTTTATTTATTTATTTATTAGAGAATGAGAGTGCCCTTGGAGGGGAGGAGCAGAGGGAGATGGACAAGCAGACTTGGTACTGAATGTTGAGCCCAATGCAGGGCTCCATCTCAAGACCCCGAGATCATGATCTGAGCCAAAATCAACAGTCAGACTCTTAACTAACTGAGCCACCCAGGCACCCTTGTGTTCACTCATTTTAATTGCTGCACTTTATTCTAATATGTAAAATTCCTATGTCCAACTGGTGGACAAATTATTTCCATAGATTTTAATTTTTTTATTATTATTTTAAAAACTATTAGTAAAATGCACATGGTTTAAAAGTCAATTGAAGGGCTTATAGGACTAAATACAGTATTCCCTTGCCCCACTATTCTTCACTCCAGCCTTTTTCCCACATACAACTGCTTTCAGGAGTTTTGGTTCCTTTTCTGGTTTCCATATGCAAAGTACTTGGGTTGTGTTTTGGTGGTTCTTTTTAATCATTAAGACACAACAGTATGATGTATCTCTTTTTTCTACTAATAAATGTATTAAGATGTAATCTCTCTGTTGTCAAGGCTATCTCAGTCAAAGAGTGTGTGATAAGAATGCCAAGATTAGAGGTTTGGTGTATATGTTGCCCAGTTCTTATTTATGTGTTTCAAGACTATAGACTACAACCTTAAATTTTGTCAACTTTTAACATGTCTAGTCTGTTGGTTTTAAGCTTTTCAGAAAATAGGGAAGCAAGGAAAAAACCAGATGCCTATTATAAAGCTGTTGACAGTGGGAAAAATACAGGATTTAGGAGCTGAAGTAATGACCCATCTATAAAAATCATAAAAAACTATTGGGGTGTTCTTTTCCAACACTAGCAACAAAATTCTCAGCAAGGCACCACCAGTAGGAACATCATTGGAATTTACAAACAGTAAACAGGATGCTGGTTGGTAAAATTGTGAAGAGAGGCTAGAAGAAGGAAAAAAAATTTCTTCAATTCTATCCTTTTGAGTATTTTGCATTGGGATGAACCAGATGCCTACTTTCAGTAATGAGAATTTGCTTTGTGCAGTGTTCCATTGATGGAAATGTATTAAGAGATGATTGATATTCTTATAAAGCAAGACTATAAAAGGATTGAAATAGAATTTTCCATAAGGTAGATGATGAACATTGGAGTCAAATCAATGTGGGTTCAAACTCTAGCTTTGTTGCTTACTTGTTATGTGACTTTAGATTAATGACATAATCTTTCCAAAAGTCAGTTTCCTTGTCTAGGGGTTGGAGTGGATAAAAATATTCATTTTAAAGAGCTTTGCAGATGATAAAATGAGATAATCAATTTTAAGCACTACACAAAATGTTTGATACATAGAATAGGCCCTCAAAATCTAGTTAATATTAACTATTGATGAAAATATTTATAAATTAGAAGAACCAGAATTTTCTGTTTCAAAGCATTGCAAATGTCATGTGGTACATTTCAGTATGGTACAGAAAATATGACTTAGAAAATACTTATGAAAATGATGCACTATCTAAATACAGATGAATGGAGGTATGGACAGTTCATGAGGGAAGAGTCTGAAATTTATGAATTTGAAATTGAGGAGATTATCAGAGTAGATGTGAAAATTTTATTGTAATTTAAATTCTCATGAGGAAGATGATTAAAAGGGAGAAAATGCTGGTTAAAAAATGAAGGCTTATGGAGTGGGAAGAAAGCCTGTGTTGATAGGAAGTAGAAATGGAGAGGCTGCTTTGTGGTAGAATGCACAAATGCTCTTAGGCTTTCTGGGAACGAGGCAAAGATAACATCATGATCATTGGGGTCTGACATACAAAGGGATAAACTCCATCAAAGACTTATCTGAAGGCTTTTTACTCATTATAGTATCCCAGTCATAAAAGAAGAAACTTTTAAGAAGTGGCAAGAAATCAAATATCATTGAGATACTTATATATGCTGTACATCTATTATTTAGAATGCCTTCTACTGATCCATCTCTGAAGTGTTCTCCTTAACTTAATTTCCTGTTTGATTTTTAATAAGAAAATTCTATCCTTGTAGCTCCTTTTTCTCAAATGTGTTTATTTCTTAAACTATTATTTTGGTAATTATCTCTGAAGTTATCTTGGTCAGCAGGATTTAATGGAATCTGCTTATTCTTCTTGATTTCTGTGTAGCATTGATATCATTCCTTTCTACTTGAGATTCTTTTCAGGATTTTAAAAATTTCTCCTCTGATTAATTCTTTTTTATCTCATTCTTTTCTTTTTTTCTCCATCTTCCAAATACATCTTCTCTTTGTTTTTGCTGTCAGGTGTCTTGTCTTTACATTCTCCACTATGGCCATCTGATCTTCTTTCATCCTTCAACCTCTACGTTTTTTTCAGATTTTGTCAACATCTGTATATCTGAGCCCAAGTTATCTCCAGAATTTAATCCTACATTCCTGATAATGTCTACTGATATCTGTACCTGAATGTCCTGCCAGCAACTCAACTTAGTATTTCTGAAACTAACCTCTCATTTCCCAGGTTTGGCTTGTGCCATCCCTATATCTAAAATTTACCATTATTTTATAAGTCAGATAGACAAGAAACTTCTGCTATATTTGTTTCATCTCCCTTGCCCTCATATATAACCAGTTGCTATGTTTTGTAACTTTTCAGAGTTTTGCCATAGATCAGTCTATGAAGCAGTGTGAATGACCACTACATGTTATTACTATAAATTGAACCAAACTTAGCAGATAGTGATTAGGCGATCCATTAGAACTCTTTGTATTCCCTGGTAGTAGGTCAGTTACACAAGGACATGAGTATTGGAAATAAAAGCCTGGGTGGATTATTAAAATAGGAAGTAATTAAACATGGAGAGAGGCAAGAGCCCTGGCCTAGGCAATTGGGCATTCACATTATATACAACCTCTTGACAACTGCATGGCTTGAGCTGTGTCTCTTAGATTAGGTTCTCCTCTGTGTAGCTTTGTTAGAATTCTGTGGGTAGCAATACCTCTGAAAACATCTTTGACTATCCTAATAGACTTCCAGTGCTATTTGGACATAAATGGGATAAAAGAAAAAAAATTAGTTAAAAATTAAGATATGATTTCTTTAATTTGCTTAAAAAAACTGCTACAGGACATTTGAAAAATGAAACTGAAGTGATTTGAAGAACAAACTGGGTCTTGTGAGAGGCCCAGAATCATGTGTAGAGTTGTGTTGTATTTTGTCACTTTCCTGTTTTTTATAACTAGAGCCTACATTTTGTCAGCTGCTTTCCCAAAACCACACTTCCTGGTATCTGAAGGTCAAGTTCTTGTCATTTGTTTTTTAACTCCCTCCTCCCCCCCAGTGGATTGATAACAATATAGTAAGATCTATTTGTGCAATATCTTTTTTTTTTTTAAAGTAAAGCAAATGGATTTTTGTATCTTGCCTTAATGACAAGTTTACAAATTGCCAATCTTTGCTCTTTTCTTTCCCTCCCAATTTTTCATGGTGGTAATTAAGGACTGTAAATTTCACTTTATCATTTGTGTTAGAAATAGCATAAATCATAGTAATAGCACCGTTTATTTCAGTAATGCTAGTCTGCCTGCAAATCACTTGTAAATTGGTTCCATGGATGTACCTCTATCAAATTAATCAAAAACCACCTGCATACATTTCCTGAGCTTAATTCAAAAGCTTAGTAACAGTGAGGAAGAAAGACCATTACTGACCTTTCCATTTTTATTTATTCATAAGTTCTGAATGGCTCATGCATATGTTTTCATTTTGAGCCCTGGCTAATGTCTAATTGACATTTTGTGTAGTGTTAAAAAACAAACAAACAAAAACACAGGTTGGGACTTGGCCCCAAATAATATGCCTGCCAGGTGGCCCTACTGTGGCCCATACACAATAATAATATTTGATTGGACACAAAATATTATATTATTTAAGAATCTGTAAGAAGTAATGCTTTTGTGCTAAAGAAAGGGTTTTGAAGTGAGCATAATAATTTTCAGTATTAGAAAGTTAGGCAACAGTCACTTATGTTTGTCTCCTTGTACCCAAGAAGGTGATTCAATGTATAATTCTGAATATGAAGGAGAAGAGTGAATCATTCCTTATGTGTTTTCCTTATGCACCGTGCTTCCTGGAGGAATAACTAAGACAACTTTAGTCCATATGAGCTTGGCTCCAGTGCACTATTTTTATAACATGTTGAGTTCTATTCTCCACATGGTATGTCCTTTGGAGGAATTCCTGATGTATAGTACACATGCCCAGCTTACCTCTTACTTAGAGAAGGAAATTTAAATTTAGTTATACCTTACTTTTTGTCTTACCCTAAATCAAGCATGAAAAAAAAAGATTATTTATTTTAATTTTACATTTGAAACTACAAAAATGAGACAAAATCAAGTTCTAGAGCTCAAATAACAACAACAAAAAATAAACACAATGTATTTATTTATTTATTTATTTATTTATTTATTTATTTATTTATACTTTCCCCCTACTTCTGTTTCTGGTATATAAAATTGGTTTTGAGAAATCATCTGTACGTGTGTTCAATATTTTAGTGGGTTTTATACATTGTAGAGCTTTCAAAGTTAGCATAAGAAATTAGAAATTAGAAATAAGTATGGGGCTTAACTTTCATAAACAGTGTGCTTTCACATCTAATTAAAATGATAAGGACAAGTTTCCTTTAAATTTGTAATAGTTATATGTTGTTTTAGTTTTTGTATATTCTCCACTATAGTCTCTGTACTATTTACTAGTCTATATCAAAGATTTCACATTTGGAAAGTTGAAATAATAGTCTTTTTTTTTTTAAGATTTTTATTTATTTATTTATTTATTTGACAGAGAGAGAGGGAGAGAGAGCAAGCAAGCACAGGCAGACAGAGTGGCAGGCAGAGGCAGAGGGAGAAGCAGGCTCCCTGCCAAGCAAGGAGCCTGATGTGGGACTTGATCCCAGGATGCTGGGATGGTGACCTGAGCTGAAGGCAGCTGCTTAACCAACTGAGCCACCCAGGCGTCCTGAAATAATAGTCTTTTAAGCAAATCTACTCACTATTTTTTCTTTTCCTCTTCCTGGGTGGACTTGTAAGTAATTGGCAATAACTTTAAATAATTTCTTTTATTAGGAAAAGAAGCGACAAGAGCAACAGATTGCCTTGAATTTTGCTATTCTCTAAAGAAATTAGTCTAATATTTTATTTCTTTGTAGCAAAATCAAAGTGTTCGCAGTGAGTTTGATACATTTTGAAATGCTGTTAAATAATTGTTTCAGTAACCATTTTATAATTTGCATACTAATATGTGATATTTTAATATATAATATATAGTATATTAATATATACTTATATATTTTATAATTTTATGATTTAGTCCTAAGTATATGTATATATATACATGCATATATATATATACATATATATATATACATATACACACACACATACACAGAGTAATTCTCATGGAGAAAAAGCTTTGGAAAGCAGTGATTTAATAGGATATTAAGTGCAAGTTTTAGAGAGTGACAATTCTATTTATTATGGACTCCTTCCTGTGTGGAAGAAGCTAGCCTTTAAAAATGGAAAGGATGGGGCGCCTGGGTGGCTCAGTGGGCTAAAGCCTCTGTCTTTCGGCTCAGGTCATGATCCCAGGGTCCTGGGATTGAGCCCCGCATCGGGCTCTCTGCTCTGCAGACAGCCTGCTTCCTCCTCTCTCTCTGCCTGCTTCTCTGCCTACTTGTGATCTCTGTCTGTCAAATAAATAAATAAAATCTTAAAAAAAAATAAAAAAATAAAAATATAAAAATGGAAAGGACATCCACAGAATAAATAAATATTTGTTTATATTAGATCCATATATGAATAAATATATTGTCAATGTATTTGTAAATATATATAAGATTAAGTCATGTTTTCTTGTCTAGTGTTATAGTAATCCATTTTACCATATTAATGTGGAAGGGAATAGATTAAAATTACTTTATTCACAAGGAATATCTTTGGTCTATTGGATTTACTCTATTCATGAGATTGTAAAATAATTTTGTGTTACTTCTTAAACAAAGATAGAAGCAATAAAATTAAATGTTGAAAGCTATCACATTTCATTTAACAATAAACTTGTGATTAACTGATATTCAAGTTCTCAAAGGTGGTAGGATAAATGATCTTTCTAATCCTCTCACCTCTATTCTCTTCTAAAATAAATCATTTCTGGAATGTTAAAAAGCATGAGAAATTTCTAGCTAAAGACTTTTCTTTCTCAAAGGCCCCAAAAGAAGGACTTAGAGTGAAAAGTGCCATAACTGCAATAGTAAGTACATTCTACCAGGAATAAATAAAAATTGCAAAGCCTGACAGTGAAAAATACAGAGAGCAATTCAAGTGACTAAACATCAAATAAAGGATTATCCTTGTTTGTGAGGAATCTATTCCAGTAAGAAATTGATCTATGAACTGCTGCATACAGAAGGAGCTGGGCAGTGTTTGAGCTATAGGGAAACTGGAGCTGAGACCAGCAATCCTAACTGGGCAGTGATCAGCCAACAGGTCTTCAGGGCCCAGCAGCGGACATCCACCATGCCTTTTTCTGTAGTTATTAGGCCCTGAATCTATTTATTCAGAGAGCAGCTGTCCTAAACTGCACTCACACTGTCATTAAAATAAATTTGGTACTATGTTTTTTTTTTTTTTCCAGATCTATTACCTTTACGATTTTATTTTCTATTTTGTAAAAGGGGAAAAATGAAAACTGAGAACTGTGAGTATATTTTTTGTTAATGGGATGCCAGCTGGATTAAAATCCTAGTAGTGGAGGTTACAGAAAAACAAACTGATGGGTTGAACACTGTTGTCTATTTAAGTGTCAAAAAGAGATAAGTGTTTTGCTGAATTCTTAAAATGATTTGGCTCTGTCATACTGTAATATTTAGCATAATCAACACTGAAAACTGGAGCACAATTTGTCTTAATATGTAGAAAACGGTATGTGTACTTGATTATCAAGCAAATTGCTATTAAAAGCCGTTTGTTAAAACTGGCTTTGATTAATGAGAACAAAATTAGTTATTTAAATATATTTATTAAGCAGAAATGAATTCATTCATTTATTCTTTCATTCATTCATAAAACTTTCACTAAGTACCTTTTATGGACCTGGTTCTGTGTTAGGGCCATATGATGCTGAGTCAGATAATACATCACCTCTGTTTTCTTGAAGCTTTCACTTCAATAACATGTATTCACTTTTTCAAATGTTTTGTTAATTTAGTTAACATTAGATTTCTTACAAGTTTCATGTGAATTTTTTAGTATGTGTTTTCTTTATATCTACTTTGAATATCTCTGGTTCTATTTTGGAAAACAAAAACGAAAGGAAAAGCAAAATTAAAAAAAAACCACAAACCCATGCTATTATACTGGGAATCTACAAAATAAGGAAATCTTTGCTGTGAAAGGAAGAAAAAACCCTTCTGTCTTAAGGAATGCATGCCTTCTCCTAGGTGGTTCTTTGGATTAGAAGTTCACTGAAGGGACGCCTGGGTGGCTCAGTGGGTTAAGCGACTGCCTTCGGCTCAGGTCATGATCCCAGCGTCCTAGGATCAAGTCCTGCATCAGGCTCCTTGCTCTGCGGGGAGCCTGCCTCTCCCTCTGCCTCTGCCTGCCGCTCTGTCTGCCTATGCTCGCTCCCGCACTCTCTCTCTATCTGACAAATAAATAAATAAAATCTTAAAAAAAAAAAAAAAAAAAAGAAGTTCACTGAAATACTTGTGCCAACTGCAAAATCTCCCACAAGGTTAACAAACAAATACATTTCACATTTTTAGCATATGGACATATAATAGGCATGTAATTCTATAGGACATTATTATACAGGTTTCCATAAGAAGAACTTGATCTCTAAATGATAGCAATGATAGTCCTTCCCAACTTGTAAATATTATTGTTTGAAGAAAGAAAATAATTTATAATTAAAATTAAAATTAAAATTCATTGAAGTCATCAATGTCAACCTTCAATCTTTCTGGCTTCAATATTCCTGTATTTAATATTACAAGTTCTACTCTGATTAAATACTCTTGGCATTACATATGGGGTTTGATAATTATGAGGTTTATAGACTAATTCATTCTTTCAACAAATATTTTGTGAGCACTTACTGTGTATATGGAATTGTTCTTGTGGCTAGGATTATAACCGTGAAAAAGACAGTCAAATCTTTCTTTCCTTTTTTTTTCAAAAGATTTTATTTATTTATTTGACAGAGAGTGAGATCGCAAGTAGGCAGGGAGGCAAGCAGTGGGGGAGAGGGAAGCAGGCTCCCTGCTGAGCAGAGAGCCCAATGTGGGCCTTGATCTCAGGACCCTGAGATCATGGCCTGAGCTGAAGGCAGAGGCTTAACCCACTGAGCTACTCAGGCACCCCAAAACAGTCAAATCTTTCAAAGAGCTCACATTCCACGGAAAATCTAGACTAGCAAAAAATGCAGGTGGGCAAAATCCCAATGATTCTGTTCCACAAAATGAACTGTCTTCAGGAAATGGTTTGTGTTTTTTTTCTTTGTTTCTTAAATTTGACATATGAGTGAAATCATAACGGTATTTGTATTTCTCTGATGGACTTATTTCACTTAACATTATGCTCTCAAGATCCATCCATGTCATTGCAAATGGCAAAATTTCATTCTTTTTTATGGCTGAGTAAGTCTGTTGTATATATATACCACATCCATTCATCAGTCAGTACACATGGGCTACTTCTATAATTTGGCTATTGTAAATACTGCTGCAATAAACAAAGGAGTGCATGTATCCCTTTGAATTCGTGTTTTTGTATTTTTTGGGTAAGTACCCAAGAGTGTGATTGCTAGATTATAGGGTAGTTCTATTTTTAACTATTGGAGGAACATTCATACTCTTTTCCACAATGGCTGTTCCAGTTTGCATTCCCACCAATGGTGCAAGAGGGTTCTTTTTCTGTACATCCTTGCCAACACCTGTTGTTTCTTGTATTGTTGATCTTAGCCATTCTGGCAGGTGTGAGATGATTTTGCTTTGTAGTTTTGATTTGCATTTCCCAGATGATAAGTGATGACCATCTTTTCATGTGTCCATTGGCCATCTGGATATCTTCTTTAGAGAAATGTCTGTTCTGTGTTCTGACCATTTTTAATTGGATTATTTGTTTTTAGGGTGTTGAGTTTTATATTGTTATTTTTATACTAATATATACTATGTTAATATTAATTATATTATTATAATATATAGTTTATATTATAAGTAATATAAAAATAATTTAAAACAATATTTTATAATTACATATAAAAGCATATATTATATTAATCAGAATTATGTATTTTATATATAATACATACATAAACTATATGTAATATATAATCATAAAGTACATATGAAAATATATATAAAATATATAATATATAAATAATATAAAAATAAGTTAAATAATTATAATCATATAAATATATAATATATAATTTATAAATTATATAAATATATAAATATATTGACATATACATTTTATATATATTTTATAGTATTAATTATAAATAAATGTATAATATATTTTTATATTGTTAAAAAACTATTTATTTTAGAAAGAAAGAGAATCAGAGCTGGGGGAGGGTTGAAGGGAGAGGGAGGTAATCTCAAGAAGATTCCATGCTGAGTGTGGAACCTGATGTGGGGTTCTATCTCACAGACCTGAGATCATGACCTGAGCTGAAGCCAGGAGTTGGATGCTTAACTGAATGAGAAACCCAGATGTCCCTAAGTTCTTTATATATTTTGGACATTAACTCTTTATCAAATATGTCTTTTGCAACTATCTTCTCCCATTCTGTAGGTTGCCCTTTAGTTTTGTTGGTTGTTCCCTCTGCTATGTAAAAGCTTTTCATTTTGAAATAGTCCCAATTGTTTATTTTTGTTTTTGTTTCCCTTGCCTTAGGAGACCTGTCTAGAAAACATTATTATTGCTGATGTCAGAGAAATTACTAACTGTGCTCTTATCTAGGATTCTTATGGTTTCACGTCTCACATTTAGGTCTTTAATCCATTTTGAATTTATTTTTGTGTGTAGTGTAAGAACATGGTCCAGTTTCATTCTTCTGCATGTGGCTGTCCCTTTTCCTAGCACGATTTATTGAAGAGACTATCTTTTTCCATTGGTTCTTGTTTTATCCTTTGAGGAAGATTAATTGACCATACAGTTGTGGGTTTATTTCTGAGTTTCCTATTCTGTTCCATTGATCTATGTGTTTGTTTTTGTCCCAGTACCATACTGTTTTGAGCTTTGTAACATAACTTGAAGTCTGGAATTATGATGCGTCCAGCTTTGCCTCTCTTTTTTCAAAATTGATTTGGCTATTTAGGTTCTTTGGTGGTTCCACGAAAATTTCAGGATTGTTCTAGCTCTGTGAAAAATGCTGTTAATATTTTGATAAGGATTACATGAAATGTGCAGATTTCTTTGGGTAGCATAGATATTTTAACAATATTTGTTTTTCCAGGCCATAAGCATGAGCTACCTTTCTGTTTCTTTGTTTCATCCTCGATTCCTTTCATCAGTGTTCTTCAGAGTACAGGTCTTTCACCTCTTTGGTTAGGTTTATTCCTGTGTAATATCTTATCTTATTATTTTTGGTGCAGGTGTAAATGAGATTGATTCCTTAATTTCCCTCTCTGCTGCTTCATTATTGGCATAATGAGAGATGCAACAGATTTCTCTCTGTTGATTTTGTATCATGTGACTTCACTGAATTCATTTATCAGTTTTAGCGTTTTTTGGTGGAATTTTTTGGGTTTTCTTTGTAGAGTATCATGTCATCTGCAACTAGTGAAAGTTTTACTTCTTCCTTACTGATGTGGATACATTTTATTTCTTTTTGTTGTCTGATTGCTGTGACTCGACTTTCAGGACTATGTCGAATAAAAATGGTGAGAGTAGACATCCTTTTCTTGTTCCTGACTGTAAGGAAAAGGATTTCAGTTTTTCTCCAATGGGATGGTGTTAGCTGTGGGTTTTCAGAGATGGCTTTATTATGTTAAGGTGTGTTCCCTCTACACCTACTTTGTTGAGAGTTTTTATTAAGAGTGGCTATTGTCTTTTGTCAAGTTCTTTTTCTGCATCTATTGAAAGGATCATGTGGCTCTTATCCTTCCTCTTGTTGATGTGATGTATCATGTTGATTGATTAGCAAATATTGAACCACCCTGGCAACCCAGGAATAAATTCCACTTGATCATGGTGAATGATTTTTTAAATTTGTTGTTGGATTCAGTTAGCTAGTATTTTGTTGAGGATTTTTGCATCTATCTTTATCAGAGATATTGGCCTGTAGTTCTCTCTCTCATCTCTCTCTCTCTCTGTGGGGTCTTTATCTGGACTTGGTATCAGAGTAATGCTGGCCTCAGGCCTCATAGAATGAATTTGGAAGTTTTTCTTCCCTTTTTTTTTTTTTTAAATAGTTTGAGAAGAATAGGTATTGACTCTTCTTTAAATGTTTGGTAGAATTTGCCTGTGAAGTCATCTGGTCCTGGATTTTTGTTTGTTGAACTTTTCTGTTTACTGATTAAATTTCTTTGCTGGTAATTGGTCTGTTCAAATTTTCTATTTGTTCCTGTTTCAGTTTTGGTAGATTATATGTTTCTAGGAATTTATGCATTTCTTCTAGTCCAATTTGTTGACATGTCATTTTTCATAATATTCTCTTATAATTGTTTTTCTGTGGTGTTTGTGGTTATTTTTCTTCTCTTACATGTGGTTTTTATTTATTTGGGAACTTTCTCTTTTTTTCTTGATAAGTCTGGCTAGAGGCTTATCAATATTACTAATTCTTTCAAAGAACCAGCTCCTGGTTTTATTGATCTGTTCTATTGTGTTTTTAGTTTCCATATCATTTTTTTAAAATTTATTTATTTGACAGACAGAGATCACAAGTAGGCAGAGAGGCAGGCGGAGAGAGGAGGAAGCAGACTCCCCATTGAGCAGAGAGCCCTATGCAGGACTCGATCCCAGGACTCTGGGATCATGACCTGAGCTGAAAGCAGAGGCTTTAACCCACTGAGCCACCCAGGTGCCCCCCATATCATTTATTTCTATTCTAATCTTTAGTATTTCCTTCCTTCTACTGGTTTTGGGTTTTGTTTGCTGTTCTTTGTCTAGGTCTTTTTTGTGTAAGGTTAGGTTGTTTGTTTGAGATTTTTCTTGCTTCTTGAGGTAGGCCTGTAGTGTTTGCTATAAACTTCCCTCTTTGAATTGTTTTTGCTGTGTCCCAAAGATTTTGAACTGTTGTGTTTTCATTTTCATTTGTTCCCATGTAATTTTTTATTTTTTCCTAGGTTTCCTGGGTGACCCATTCATTGTTTGATAGCATGTTATTTAATCTCTATGTATCTGTGGTCTTTCCAAATTTTTTTTGTGGTTGACTTCCAGTTTCATAGAGTTGTGGTCAGAAAAGTTTCATGCTATGACTTCGACTTTTCTGAATTTGTTGGGTTCTGTTTTGTGGGCTAATATGTGATTGATTCTGGAGAATGTTCCATGTGTACTTGAAAAGAGTTTGTATTCTGCTGTTTTAGGATGTGATGTTCTGAATATATCTGTTAAATCCATCTGGTTCAGTGTGTTGTTCAAAGCTGTTTTTTCCTTGCTGATTTTTGTTTAGATGATCTGTCCATTAGATGTAAGTGGGGGGTTAAAGCCCCTTACATTACTGTATTATTATTATTTCCTTTATATTTGTTATTAACTGTTTTATGTATTTAGGTGCTGCCATGTTGGGTGCATAAATATTTACAATTGCTATATCATCTTGTTGGGTTGCCCTCTTTGTTTTTGTAGTGTCCTCCTTTGTCTATTGTTACATTCTTTATTTTAAAGTCTTTTTTTGTCTGATATACATGTTGTTACTCTGGCCTTCTTTTGATATCCATTTGCATGATAAAATTTTGTCCATCCCCTTACTTTCAAACTGTAGGTAACTTTAGGTTTAAAATGAGTCTCTCCTAGGCAACATATAGATTGGTCTTTTTTTTTTTATCCATTCTGTTACCCTATGTCTTTTGATTGCAGTGTTGAATCCACTTACATTCAAAGTAATTATTGATAGATATGTATTTATTGCCAATTTATTACTTGTTTTGTGTTTGTTTTTGAAGATTTTCTCTGATTCTTTCTTCTTTCTCTCTTTCATGGTTTTCTGGTTTTCTTTAGTGATATATTTGGATTTCTTTCTCTTTATTCTTTTCATATTTATTAACAGTTTTTAATATATGGTTACCATTAAGTTTGTATATAAGATCTTCTACATATAACAGTCTATATTAAACTGAAGTTATTTAAGTTTGATCCTATTCTTCACTCCTCTCTTCCCCAAATTTTAGATATATAGTGTTATATTTTATATCCTTTTATTTTGTGAGTTCTTTGGCTTTTTTTTTTTTAAGATTTTATTTATTTGTCGGAGAGAGAGCACAAGCAGGGAGAGCTGCAGGCAGGATAGGGAAAGCGAGAAGCAGGCTCCCTACTGAGCAAGAAGAGCTACACTGGACACAGTCCCAGGACTCCAGGATCATGACCTGAGCTGAAGGCAGAAGCTTAACTGACTGAGCCACCCTAGTCTCCCCTCCTTGACTGATTTTTATAGAAATATTAATTTTTATTAATTTTGTGTTTTCTACCTTCACATTGTTATTTTTGGTCTCTCCTTTCCACTCAAAGAGTCCCCTTTAATATTTCTTACAAGGCTGGTTTAGTGGTCATGAACTCCTTTAGTTTTTGTTTGCCTTGGAAACTCTTTATCTGTCCTTCTATTCCGAATGATAGTCTTGCTAAATAGAGTATTTTTGGCTTCAGGTTTTTCCCATTAAGCACTTTGTATATGTCATGCTACTTCTTTCTGGTTTGGAAAGTTTCAGCTGAAAAATCTGCTAACTTATGGGCTATCCTTTGTATGTAACTGTCTTCTTTTGTCTTGTTACTTTTAATATTTTTTCTTTATCACTATATTTTACTATTTTAATTACAACATGGGTTGGCTTGGATCTGCTTTTGTTGGGGTTTCTCTGTGCCTCCCAGATCTGAATATCTTTTTCCTTCCCCAGATTAGGGAAGTTTTCAGGTATTATTTCTTCAGATAAATTCTCTTCCCCCTTTTCTCTCTTTTCTTCCTCTAGGACTCCTAAAATACAAATATTATTACATTTGATAGAGTCACTGAATTCCCTAAGTCATTTTACATAATTCTTTTCTCTTTCTTTTTTTCAGCTTGATTACTTTCCATTACTCTGTCTTCTAGGTCATTCATTCCTTTGCTACTTCCAGCCTGCTGTTCATTCCATCAAGCATGTTTCTCATTTTGTTCATTGAGCTCTTTATCTCTGCTATGTTATTCCTTACCTCTGTGTTAGTGATCTCATTGATATCCTCTAGTCTTTTCTCAAGTCCAGTGAGTATCCTTATGATCATTGCTTTAAATTCTCCATCAGGCATGCTACTTATATCTGTTTTGCTTAGATCTCCAGCTGTGGCCTTGTCCTCTTCTTTCATTTGGGAAAAATTCTTCTGTGTTCTCATTTTGTTTGAGTCTCTGTGACTGTCTCTCTTTGTTAGGAAATTCAGCTACATCTCCTGTTCTTGAGGATAATGGCTTTATGATGAAGAGGTCCTGTTGTCCCATGTATTGTAGTCCCCTATTCCCCAGGGGTTGGCACTTCTGGGAGTATCTTCAGTGTGTGCTGTGTGTGCTCTGCTGTTGTATCCTGGCTGCTTTATCCTTCAGACCATTCATATGCAGTGGCTCTCTTTTCCTGTTGTGGGCAGTATTTGGTCCCTGGCTTGAATGTGTAATCCACGTCTGTCTGTGAAATGAGACCTGTTACTACAGCCACTGGGACTGAGGCCTTGTAAAACTCCCAGGTGGGAAGATGCAGTGTTGGCAGGATTTGGGCCAGTCTTCTTTAGAAGGGGTCCCACCATGCTGGGAGTAAGGCAGATATGACCAGGAATGGTGGTTCCACCAGAGCACAGAAGGTCAGGGGGCTTGGTGTAAGCAAGTTAGGTAACAAGTGTGGGTCCTCTGCTGGTTTCCACAGGTGGTCCTGTTCTTATGCTGAGGTATGGGGGGAAGGGAAATTGAGCTTTCCAGTTCTTTTCTTCCCTGAGAGGTCTCTCTGTGAACTCTGCCTCTCTGGGACATGCTCCCAAATGAACAACTGACCTCCCCACTCTGTGCTCCAGGCATTCTTCAGATTGCTGTTTCTACAACTGTATATCCACCAGCTGTTTGCCCTGCCTTCTTTCCAATGTCCTCCAGGCTCTCCCGGAGCCAAGCATGCTGGCTTTTAAAATTCCAGACTTTAAGTACCACTGTTTGGAAGAACTCATGAAATTTGGACTCTCCTGCTTTTCAAGTCATTTGTTATGGGGATTTTTTTTCCCCATGCACTCCCCTGTGTGATAGTCTGTCTCTGGCTTTTCTCTGTGACCACAGCTCCCTTCCTACCACTGCAGCTATGATCCATTTCTCTCCAGATCTGTGTCTTTGTATTTCATACCTTCTTGAGTGTGGTCTCTTCTCTGCCTTTAGTTGTGGAGTTTGTTCTGCCAGTCTCCAGATGGATTTCTATGGTATTTATTATGGTATGAAAGTTATTTAGTTATATTTGTGGGACTAGGGGAGCCTAGGGCCCTCCTATCCCAATATCATCTCCCTATCTCCAGGAATTTGTGTTTTTGTGGGTAACTTGGATGAGTTTGTAATCATAAAATATTTTGAAATGACCACTTTAATCAATTTCTTTTGAATATAATTGATCTTAGCTGAGTTTATAATAAGAACCATGTGGCTGAAAATTCGCAGTGAGAAGCAACAGCAAGCACACTATTATGATGTCTTCTATTATGTGTGGCTGATTGAAAGAAGACTATTTTGATCTAAACTAGCCAAACTAATGATCAAAATGGCTTTCCAGGGGGAACATTAAAGAGCCTGACTTTTGTTTTTACTGGAATGAAAATCCAATCCATGTACAAGGAAATATGTGCAAATGTCTCAGAGCTGAAGCTTTTCTCAAAAAAGCAACTGTGCTTATATAAGCACTTACTTGAAATTATAGTATTACTCACCATAAGCTTAGAAGATATTGGCCCAGAATATTTTTGAGGGCCTGATTTTAATGTGGCTCCTAGACCATGCTTAATTTTTAATTGGAAAACGATTAATCCATTGTGCAATTTAGTAGGAGAAACTGGAGTATGATTTGAGAAGGTAGGCTGCAGGCTGATGATGCTGCAGTTTTGCAAAACAGGAGGGCTCCCCTTTGTGATAATACATAAATGGCACATTGGTTCCTTCCTATAGCTACTATATAGAATCTTTCCCCTCACAAGTCAGAGAAAAATATAAATAATTTATCAGCAGAATATCCAAATGTGGGAAGGTAGAGGAAGGGGTGGGTGAGGAGCACAAAAATAGCTACCTCAATCTATGACTAGTATACTTACAATTTTCTTAGGATTTTGCATACTGCCTAATATAACAGGAAGGTCACTTAACAGAGTCACTTTGGGAAGCAATAAGAATGATACTGTGGACGATTTAGGGTTACCTATGAATAGGTACTTCAGTGATACTCATTTACTCATTCACTATTTTGCCTGTTGCTTATTAGTCATTCAACAAATGTAAAGTTTGCTAGACAATAGGGCCATGCTACTGTAAAAGGTAGACATCATCTTTGACCTCTTAAAATTATATTCTTCTCAGGCAGAAGGAAATAGAAGATGATGAATAAAAAGTTTATTCAGGTGGATAATGATTTACTGCTATAATCTAAGTTCTGAACATTAATCAGTTTTTCTGCAGTGCTTTCAGCAAATCAAAAATGGCATCCTGTTCTTTTCTTGGTAAACAGGAAAAGGAATTTAAGCTGCTTGCCTTAGGTGTCTGCTGATACTCGAGTCCTTTCTATGAATGTAGCTAGAAGGTAAGATCCATGAGGACAAGGACTTTGTTTTATTGATTACTTCTCCACAGTTTGAAAAGTGTCTACTGCATGGAAAGCACTTAATAAATTCTTCTTGAATGACAATCCAGAACTTTAGGAATTAATGTAAGTTTCTTGTTATAGAAACAAGTGAAGTGAGAAGAATTGAAGTGTTATATTTAAATCCTCACACTTGTTAGAGCTTGGTAGTCTCAAGGCTTTATAAAAATATCCTTTAGTGGAAACTGTTTTTGGAAAAATAACATCACAAACAATTAGTGCTTGGCTCTTATGATACACTTATCATCTTAAAACAAATAAAAAATTCTAGCCCCAAATACCAAATTCTAGCCATAAGGGAGAACTCTTATGAATTCCTATTTTGAAAGGAGATCAAGCAAGTTATTCCAGTTTCTCCTGGCAGCAGGATAATATAGAGGATTCAAGTTATTTGATGATAGACTATTTAGAAAGTCCTCTTAAAAATTTTTAGGAGGAAAAAAAATTCTAGGAGATAAACAACTTTTAAAGCTTTATGGAGTTACACCAGAGTGAGCTCCAGAGATTCCTCAGATGAAATTCCTCACATACTTAATTCTCTAGATACAGAATGGATGGTTAGGGAAAAATGGCTATAGTCAATGGATTGTGTTTATCAGAGACCATAGATTTTAGTTTATGGGTCTATTCATAGAAGTGCTCAGTTGTTCTGCGTATAACATTGTTACAGCAGTTTCTTGAACAGTTTTTACAATTAAGTTGTCTTGATCTCTGAGGGACTGCTGTTGGAAGAGCAGAGAAGGTAATTTGGCTTTTGATCACCAGTTTTCCAAGTGGGTAATTCTTAGAATGGGATTGTCAATGATTCTGGTTGACTTCAGTTAATATTAGATTCTTCATTAGGGTTGACAGGATCTGCTTTGGGAACAGGGGAAGAAAATCTATGGGGAGACAATCTGAATAAAAAAGAAATCCAATATTCTCTGTTTGGCACATGGATGGTTTCCAAATCCTATCCCTTTTATGCCTTATCCCTGTTAAAAGATTACAGTTAATAAGCAGTAATAAGGAGATGAACAGTTTAAAAAGGTAGAAATGGATATCAGCAAAAATTTAACAAAATATAAACAAATAATAAAATAAGAAAATAATTATCGATGATTGAATGAAAAAGACCAATATAATAAATACGATCAGCTTCTGAAATAATGAGAAAGAATAAAGTGACTAATCAAGCAGATAGGGGCATATAAGTAAGGTCAGATTCCTTGAGCTAAGGTGGCTGCTTAGCAGGTCTCTAGAGTCTGGGTTGGCCTGCTGGGGATCAACACAGATATTAACAACTGCAATAAAATTTGGGCTAATGAGCAAACAACAGCTTTAATTGCTTTCCTTAGAGCTCCAAGACTTAAGAACCAGTTCGTAGCACTGCAGTACCATTGCACCTTTTAAAAAGTAGCCATTTGCACAAGTTGAATCTGACATTTTATGTGTTTTGTAGTGAGACCATAAATACTTTTAACTTTCTATAGATAATAAAACTACAAATGGTATTACTAATGGATTTTTAATCTAGGAACCATGACTGACAACTTGCCTTATAAAGTAATTATATAATTTTTTTTAGTTTAAACCTTGGTTCTATTTGTTTAAACATTAAATTTGCCAACTTAAGATTATACCATTTTGATCACTTCTTCCTAACCATGAAAAAAACTGTTGCCCTTACAATTTAAAGTCAATATTACCTGGAGCCAGTAGAATGCGATTGCATTTCTTCATTGGGAATATTTGCCACCTCATATTGGTAAAAAGAGTTCATATACAATTCATGGATTGGGGATTAGACAAATTTATGAAGCCATTTATTTAATACTATATGAAGAAATTGAGGACCAACAGGGGCCAAATTTGTGAGTAGGCAACAATAATTTGATTACATATTTCCTTTTGTTTTTTAGCTACAGTGGGTTGTGAGAGGGAGGTAAGAGACTTAACAACTCCTTAATTTCTTTTTAAATATCTAAGAAAGATTTCCATTGTATTTATGATAATGAGAATAAGAGGGTTTATTCATAAATTTTAACTGAATTGATATTTTAACTGAATTTATTCTAAAATATTTGTTAAGCTTTTTAAAGTGTAGACTTAAATCTACCATGTAGTCTTTCTCAGATATTTACAGTATTTTCTCAACTTTTTATAACTCCAAAAATCCAAATATAGTTTACCTTTTGCAATTATTCCCTATGTGTTACATTTTATAAATATTTGAGTTTTTTTTGTTTGATACCTGTT
This sequence comes from Taxidea taxus jeffersonii, assembly GCA_003697995.1. Classification (NCBI taxonomy): domain Eukaryota; kingdom Metazoa; phylum Chordata; class Mammalia; order Carnivora; family Mustelidae; genus Taxidea; species Taxidea taxus. Next base: position 45,836 of record ML108710.1, on the reverse strand, counting down.
CATTGCAGATATTGTATAGTTTTTTGGAAGATACTTTAAATATTCATAATTTTTTAACAGTGCCTAAAGTTAAAAAAGTATACATATAAAATTATAAATATATAAATATGTATACATTATATATACAGATAGGTTTTATATTCTTTATAGCACAGGTGAATTATTTTCAGCATATTTGTTTGAATTATATTTTATACTCTTATATTTTAACAACTCTATTATTTGGATCAGTTCCTACCAATTTGAAATGAATCTATATAGCAGTCAGTTTGGATCAAATTCCTTCAAGCTATGCTAGGCACTGTATAAGACTGCATGATTTCTGTATGCTTTTTAGAATAGTATTAGTGAGGCAAGAAAGCAGAAGAGTAGGGGACCTTGTTTCATCTACTCCTTTGAATTTAGCTGGATATCTACCAAACCATTCAGAATACTCATGAATTCAGTGTGGGATGTAAGAAAATATATGTGGAACTCTACAATTAAAAAAGTGACTGCTTTTTGAAAGGTAGGAGTTCTGGAGACATGAATCTGTGGGGAAATATCAGAAGGTAAATGGAGGAGGTTAGGGAGTTTTCATAAGCTACTGGAAAGTGATAATGGCCCTGGAGGGCAAAATCAGAACCCTTAGTAATCTGCTTTAGTGAGAGACATCCCTGTCTGAAAGGGGCTCAGATGAAAAGGGCAGAATTCTAGGTGGGTCATTGTGGTTTCAGGATTGCAGGAGTCACAGAAGAATCACGTGTGCCTGAGCTGTTAGAATGTCCAAGCAGTGGAACAGGGAAACTAGTTAAGGTCAGTAAGCCCAGGAGGGGACTCTCAGATTGGGTCACCATAAATTGAAAGCCGGGTTGGTTGGGTGCCCACTCTACCTAAGCACACTGAAAAGGACTGGAACACACAGGCCATCTGCCATCCCCTGGGAGGGGCAAAATGATTGTACCCATGACCAGGCAACAGCTCTCAGAGTAGTGGCTCCAGAAAGGACTGTAGAGTGATACTCAGAAGTCTCCCTAGAGAGGCAGAGTGGGTATGTGCACGAGCCCATGACTGCTGTCAGCTACAGTGAACACAAAGGGAGTGAAGCCAGACCGTGGCATTCCCCAGGAGGATTTCAGAGGGCCCAAAGAGTCCAGGAGTCCAAAGAGTTTGGCATACACAAAAGTGAAGACTGTCCCAAAGGATTTGTTGAGGGGGGGTTGGCGGTGTGTGTGTGGGGGGGTGGGACATGATCTTCCAGCTCTGGAGTTGAAGATCAGGGCAGGCCATTTTTTTTTTATGACCCTCTAAAGAGGGATGGAAAGCCTACAGGGAACAAAAGCAATAGGAAGGACCAGCTTACACTGAGCCCAGCCCCTTGGTAAGGGGTGGTGCAACTCCACCCAGGCAAAGACACCTGAGAAGCAGCACAACAGGTCTCTCCCCCAGAAGAATGACTGAAAGAACAGGTGGACAACTAGTTTATGGATCCCACAAGGCTGTAAAACTCCAGCACCAGGAAAAAATAGTATATTGAGCTTGAGGTTTTTTTCTCATGATTTTTTATCTTTCAGTCCCATATTTTCCATTTCTTTTTTGTTATTTTTTCCCCATTTCAACTAGTCTCTTATTTTATCAACTGTTTTTAAGTCTTTAAAAATTTTTTTGATTTATTTTTAATTTTTAATTTTTATCCTTTAAAAGATTTTATTTATTTGTTTTCAGGGAGAGAGAGGTGCACACAAGTAGGGGGAGTGGCAGGCAGAGGGAGAAGAAGGCTCCCCATTGAGCAAGAAGCCGACATATAGACATATGCTTCATTTTTGTCCTTTTCCTCCCTCTATTCAATTGTATTTTTGTATATAGAATAAGTTTTGCTTTCTTTGCAGTTTTAGGGTCAGTGTCTTTTAACACAATGACCCAAATAAACTTAGGAGCAAGTGGATCACCCTGTTTTGTCCACCTTGTGAGATTATAGTCTCTCCCCACCCCCTTTTTTTCTTCTTTTTCTTTTTTTTGTTCTGTTTTGCTTTGTTCTTGTTTGCTTTTTTTGTTTTGGTTTCTGACTGCTTCGGATTTGTCAAGTGTGTATTTTGTTTGGGCCATTGTTGATATTTTGGATTCTGCTCACTTGCTCACCCATTCTTCTCTTGGCAAAATGACTAGAAGGAGGAATTCACAACAAAAGAAAGAACCAGAGGTAATGTTCTCTGCCATAGATCTAATCAATATGGTTAGAAGTAAAATGTCAGAGATGGAATTCAGGATAGCAATGATAAAGTTAATAGCTGAGCTTGAGAAAAGCATAAAAGATAGTAGAGAATATCTAAATGCAGAAATATGGTCAAATCAGGCCAAACTTAAAAATGCTATAACTGAGATGCAGTCCAAATTGGGTGCTCTAACAGCTAGGGTGAATGAGGCAGCAGAGAGAGTAAGTGAACTAGAAGATAGGCTGAAGGAAAGGAAGGAAGGAAATTGAGGAAAAGAGAGAAAAATAACTCAGAGCCCATGAAGAAAGTCTTTGAGAAATTAATGATGCTTGAAATGAACCAATGTCAGAATTATTGGTGTGCCTGAGGGGGAAGAGAGAGAGAAAGAGAGCCAGAAAGTATTTGAGCAAATCATAACTGAGGACTTCTTTAATCTGGGGAAGGAAACAAGAATTCATGTCTGAGAAACAGAGAGGACCCCTCCCAAAATCAATAAAAATAGATCAACACCCCAACATATCATAGTGAAGCTTGCAAATTTTAAAGAAAAAGAGAGAATCCTAAGAGCAGCTTGAGACAGGTGGTTCCCTACTTACAGAGGGAGGAACATCAGATTAACATCAGACCTATCCATAGAAACCTGGCAGGCCAGAAAGGGCTTTCAACATATGCAGGGTACTAAATGAGAAGAACATTTAGCCAAGAATACTTTATCTGGCAAGGCTGTCATTGAGAATTGAAGGACAAATAAAGAGCTTCCAGGACAGATAGAAATGAAAGAATTTGTGACTACCAAGCCAGCCCTGCAAGAAATATTAAGGGGCATCCTCTAAGTGATCAGAGAGCCCAAGAATAACATAGATCAGTAAGAAACAGAGATAGTCTATAAAAACAAGGACTTTGCAGGCAATACAATGGCACTAAGTCCATACCTTTCAACAGTTACTCTGAATGTAAATGGGCTGAATGCTTCAATCAAAAGATACAGGGTATCAGATTGGATAAAAAGGCAAGACCCACCCATATGTTGTCTACAAAGGCTCATTTTATTATTTTTTTAAAAAATTTTATTTATTTTTTAAATTCCAGTGTTCCAGAATTCATTGTTTATGCACCACCACACGCAGTACTCCATGCAATATGAGCCCTCCAGGGTCACCCAATCTCCCACCTCCTTCCCCTCCAAAACCCTCAGTTAGTTCCTCAGAGTCTACAGTTTCTCATGGTTCCTCTCCCCCTCCCATTTTCCCCAACTCCCTTCTCTTCTCCATCTCCCCATGTCCTCCATGTTATTTCTTATGCTCCACAAATAAGCAAAACCATATGATAATTGACTCTCTCTGCTTGACTTATTTCACTCAGCATAATCTCTTCCAGTCCCGTCCATGTTGATACAAAAGTTGGGTATTCATCCTTTCTGATGGAGGCATAATACTCCATAGTATATATGGACCACATCTTCTTTATCCATTTGTCTGTTGAAGGGCATGTTGGTTCTTTCCACAGTTTGGCTATTGTGGACATTACTGCTATAAACATTGGGGTATAGATGGTCCTTCTTTTCACTACATCTGTATCTTTGGGGTTAATACCCAGTAGTGCAATTGTAGGGCCATAGGGAAGCACTATTTTTAATTTCTTAAGGAATCTCCACACTGTTTTCTAAAGTGGCTGAGCCAGCTTGCATTCCCACCAATAGTGTAAGAGGATTCCCCTTTCCCCACATCCTCTCCAACACATGTTGTTTACTGTCTTATTAATTTTGGCCATTCTAACTGGTGTAAGGTGGTATCTCAATATGGTTTTGATTTGAATCTCCCTGATGGCTAGTGATGATGAACATTTTTTCATGTGTCTGTTAGCCATTTGTATGTCTTCATTGGAGAAATGTCTGTTCATGTCTTCTGGCCATTTTTGGACATGATTATCTGTTTTGTGTGTGTTGAGTTTGAGGAGTTCTTTATAGACAGCATGGTACAAAAACAGACACATAGACCAGTGGAACAGAGTAGAGAGCCCAGATATGGACCCTCAACTTTATGGTCAATTAATCTTCGACAAAGCAGGGAAAAATATACAGTGGAAAAAAGACAGTTTCCTCAATAAATGGTGCTGAGAAAATTGGACAGCTATATGGAGAAGATTAAAACTCGACTATTCTCTTACACCATACACAAAGATAAACTCAAAATGGATAAAAGACTTCAACATGTGGCAGGAATCCATCAGAATCCTAGAGGAAAACATAAGCAGTAACCTCTTTGACATCGGCCCCAGCAACTTCTTTCAAGATATGTCTCCAAAGGCAAAGGAAACAAAAGTGAAAATGAACTTTGGGGACTTCATCAAGATCTAAAGTTTCTGCACAGCAAAGGAAACAATCAACAAAACAAAGAGGCAACCCATGGAATGGGAGAATATATTCACAAATGACAGTTGAGACAAAGGGCTGATATCCAAGAGACACACATTTTATACCTAAAGACATCTCCAGACCGAAAGTGAGGGGATGGAGAACAATTTACCATTAATGGATCTCTGAAGAAACCTGGGGTAGCAGTCCTCATATCAGAGAAATTAGATTTTAAATCATAGACTGTAGTAAGAGATGAAGAGGGACACTGTATCATACTTAAAGGGTCTATCCAACAAGATCTAACAATAGTATATATTTATGCCCCCAACTTGGGAGCAGCCAACTATATAAATCAATTAACAATCAAAGTAAAAAACACATTGATAATACATTAATAGTAAGGGAGTTCAACACACCACTCAGCAATGGACAGATCATCTAAGTAGACCAACAAAGAAATAAGGTCATTGAATGACACACTGGACCAGATGGACTTCGCAGATATATACAGAACATTCCATCCTAAAACAACAGAATACTCCTTCTTCTCGAGTGCACATGGAACTTTAGAATAGATCACATACTGGGTTACAAATCAAGTCTCAACCAATACCATAAGGTTGAGATTGTTCCCTGCATCCTTTCAGACCACAATGCTTTGAAACTTTGACTCAGTCACAAAAATAAATTTGGAAGGAACTCAAACTCTTGAAGATTAAAGTGCATCCTACTGAAGAATGAATGAGCCAATCAGGAAATTAAAGAAGAATTCAAAAAATCCTTGGAAACTAAAGAGAATGAAAACAGATCTGTTCAAAACCTTTGGGACATAGCAACAGTGGTCCTAAGAGGGAAGTACATTGCAATAAAAGCCTCTCTCAAAATTAGAAAAATCTCAAATACATAAGCTAACCTTACATGTAAAGGACCTGCAGAAAGAACAGCAAATAAATCCTAAACTGAGCAGGAGAAGAGAAATAATAAAGATTGAGCAGAAATCAATGAAATAGAAACTAGAAGTGTAGTAGAACAGAACAACAAAACTAGAAGATGGCTCTTTGAAAGATTTAACAAAATTGATAAACCTCTGGCCAGACTTATCCAAAAGAAAACAAGGACCCAAATTAATAAAATCATGAATGAAAGGGGAGAGATCATAACCAACACAAAGGAAATACAAACAGTTTAAAGAACATATTATGAGCAACTATATGCCAACAAATCAGGCACTCTGGAAGAAATGGATGCATTCCTGGAAACTTATAAACTACCAAGACTGAAACAGGAAGAAATAGAAAATCTGAAAGACAAATAACTAGCAAGGAAATGGAAGAAGTAATCAGAAACATCTGGAAAAACAAAACAAAACAAAACAAGATTCCAGGGCCAGATAGCTTCCCAGGGGGATTTTACCAAATATTTAAAGAAGAATTAATACCAATTCTGCTGAAGCTTTTTCAAAAAACAGATATGGCAGGAAAACTCCCAAATTTGTTCTATGAGGCCAGTACTACCCTGATCCCAAAATGAGACAAAGATCCCACCAAAAAGGAGAATTACAGACCAATGTCCCTCATGAACATGGATGCCAAAATACTCACCAAGATCCTAGCCAATAGGATACAACAGTACATTAAAAGCATTATTCACCACAACCAAGTAGGATTTGTTTCTGGGATGCAAGCATGGTTCAACATTCACTAATAAACCAGCGTGATAGATCACATTGATAAAAGAAAAGACAAGAGCCATATGACCCTCTCAATTGATGCAGAAAAAGCATTTGACAAAATAAAGCTTCCTTCCTTGATTAAAACTCTTCAAAGTATAGAGATAAAGCATACCTCAATATCATAAAAGCCATATAAGAAAAGCCCAGAGTGAATATCATTCACAATGGGGGAAAACTAAGAGCTTTTCCCTTAAGGTCACGAACACAACAGGGATTCCCACTTTCACCACTCTTGTTCAGCATAGTACTAAAGGTCAGCTGCAGCAATAAGGCAACAAAAAGAAATAAAACTCATCTGGATCAGCAAGGAAGTCAACTCTATTTGTAGATGACATGATGCTTTATGTGGAAAACCCAAAAAACTCCACCAAAAAATTACTAGAACTCATACAGCAATTCAGTAATGTGATAGGATACAAAATCAATGCACAGAAATCAGTTGCATTTCTATACACTAGCAGTGTGACTGAGGAAAGAGAAATTGAGGAATTGATTCCATTTACAATTGCACCAAAAACCATGAGATGCCTAGGAATAAACCTATCTAAGCCGTAAAGGATCTGTACTCTAAAAACTACAGAACATTTATGAAAGAAATCGAAGAAGACACAAAAAGATGGAAAAACAGTCCAGGCTCACGGATTGGAAGAATAAACATTGTTAAAATGTCTGTGGTGCCCAGAGCAATCTACACATTTAGTGCCATCTCTATCAAAATAACATTGAAATATTTCACAGAGCTGGAACAAACAATCCTAAAATTTGTATGGAAACAGTAAAGACCCTGAATGGCCAGAGGAATGTTGAAAAAGAAAACCAAAGCTGGAGGCATTACAATGCCTGATTTCAAGCTATGTTACAAAACTGTGATCTCCAGGACAGCATGGTACTGGCACAAAAACAGACACATAGATCAATGGGACTGAATAGAGAGCCCAGAAATGGACCCTCAACTCTATGGTCAACTAATCTTTGACAAAGCAGGAAAAAAGACAGTCTCTTCAATAAATGATGCTGGGAAAATTGGACAGCCACATGCAGAAGAATGAAACTGGACCATTTCCCTATACCACACACAAAAATAGACTCAAAATGTATAAATAACCTCAATATGAGACAGGAATCCATCTAAATCTTAGAGGAGAACACAGGCAATAACCTCTTCAGTCTCAGCTACAACAACTTCTTGCAAGACATGACTCTAAAGGCAAGGGAAACAAAATAAAAAATGAGCTATTGGGACTTCATCAAGACACGTTACCTTTATTTTTACATGGTGAACCTTAGATTTGGACCATCTTGACATATCTTAAAATGTGAATTAAGAGACGCCAGAAATTTAAAAAAAAAAAATCTTTAAAAAAATGTGAATTAAATAACCTGCTGATACAAACTCTTTTAGGTGTGATTTGAATTAAGAAATATATATATGACATTATCTATCTATCTCTGTCTATGTAATCATTAGCATAGAAAGAATGGTTTCTCTTCAATGACTATTGTAGCAAGGTCTGTATACTCACACAGACTCACAAGATTGTATATGTATGTAAAAAAAGTACATAATACATAATGTTAATATAAATGTAATTTAAAAGACAATGTAACATTAATATACAGTTTCTAAGCACATATGTTTTCCTTTTGAAATTTCATTATTTTTCATAAATAAATAAAAACATCGTTGTGTATTGAATACTTCAAATTCAAATTTTTTATTTCAATGTGACCTGAAGCCATTACCTTAAATATTTTAAACCTTTCAATCTAAAGTGGATTATGGGAGACAACTGAGGGCCTCCAGACTCAGTTGCAGAAGGAGCTTTGCTGTGATACTTCTGACAACACAATTTATAACTCATAAAGAAAAGCACTTAACAGATAGACCTCCGCAAACTACCTTTTGGCTTCAGTTGGATAGCTGAAGTAAAATCTTTCTCTGGTACCACTGTAAATGTTCCAACAACATGCCCAAAATAAATCATCTAATTGAACATGACTTTTACTCTTTATGTTTTGCTATATAATGATTCTTTTTAATAAATGGTAAGAGAAAATAATTGTTGGAGTGCTCTTTCCCTGTCAACTCATCATTCCTGGCAAGTTTTCTGTTTCCTGAAATAGATCTTTGGAAAATCAGAAAAAAGAATGCAATGTTTCCATTAAAATGCCAGTGATACAATGCATAGTGATGAGACCTGGTGTAGAAAAATGAGCTGCTGCAAATTTTGCCTTAGGGATGTGTCAATACTGTGCAAATACATAGAGGTGAACATTATAGCTTGTACTCAATACTATACTTTAACATATTGTCTAATTCTTAAATATGGCAGTTTTCTTGGTAGGGATGGCATTCAGATCATCTATCAGAATAGATGCTCATTTAACCTGAAAGACCCCAAACAATATTAGTTTAGGGGACTGGATTAAGTCCAATAGGCATTATATGATTATATCATTGGGCATTTGTAGGATTCAGGAATGTCTTGTATGTTAAAGGTATATCTAGTCTTCTTTTTTTCAGATACCAAAACTTTAACTGATTTTCTGAAGAACCAGTTTATTTATGGTGGAAACGTTAGTTGATTTTTGTAGCTATTAATGTATTTCTTTTGATGTTAGCCTTTGAATTGGGGTGGCCAGAAAGAGAAAAATGGGATGATAGCACCAAACAGTAGCTATGCACAACTGTTGGGCAAAGATTCTTTTTTTTTTTAAAGATTTTATTTACTTATTTGAAAGAGAGAGAGAGAGAGCACAAGTAAGCAGAGCAGCAGGGAGAAGCGGGCTCTCTGCTAAGCAGGGAGCCTGATGCAGGGCTCAATCCCAGGACCCTGGAATCATGACCTGTGCCGAAGGCAGCTGCTTAACCAACTGAGCCACCCAGGTGCCCCTGGGCAAAGATTCTTATATGGCCCTGAAAAGAAATGTAATCTGATTCTGAGAAATTGTCCTTTTGTCTGCCTCTCTAAAAACAGTTTAGGTTATTTATAAATCTAATTCTTCTTCAGTTAAAATGTGTCTTAAATAACACAGTGTAAATTCTAATCTTGCGGCAACATCATAATCAGTTCTGGGGATTGCAAAACTGAATATTCTTAAGAAAAAAATAAGCAATGACTATGGCAAACTAACAAACAAAAACCTCAAGAGAATTTATTGAATAACAACTTGACTTGGAAACCTGTATGAAGTACTCAAGTCCTGGAAGAATGAATAAAAAAATTCCATTATTTCTGAGCGCTTACAGTAAGCCAGTTCTGTTATAAGTCTTAAAATTACCAACACTTCAGATTTAAGTTTGAAAACAGACTATAATTTGAATATGTGGTGCAGTGAAATTTAAATGTGAAATCATCCCCTCCAGGCTACCAGCATTCCTAGTTGGAATGAAAACAGCATATTCTTATGTTCTGATTCAGCAAAGTCCAGTTTTCAGGTATTTTGATGATTAAATCTGTCTGGTAAGATGCCATCAATTTCATGCAGAGGTTTCTCTGTAGGACTGCCTTGTCATATACTTCTGTAAATGGGAGTTTGGGAACTTTAAATGAAAGAGTGTGTAAAGTTTTCTTTGGTGAGTGTTATTAACTGAGGGACTCTGGATTAATTTAGCAGCCAGGTCTGTTCTTTCAGCCATAAGCCGTGCTGTCAGAGAAACTTAATTACACTTTAAGTGGGATGCAAATGAGTTGTGACACTACATCATTTCACATGAAAGGTTCATTATTTACATTAACTTGCACAGTGCTTGCTCCTAAACCTAGACTTCATTACAATATTCCTGGGATTTTTTAAAAACGTAGTTAATGCAACTAGGGTTTTAACTTTTAATAGCCCGTTTCTTTCTTAATATTTAAGACTACAAATGTTCACTTTATTAAATGATTATGAATTGAACTACTGGATACATGACTGTATTAAGACTGGTAGGAAAAAATGTCCTACCACATTCTACTCAATATGTATATGTTCTGCTCAATAGCACATTCTTGGTACCAGTTTATTTTCTAAAGTAACTTTATATGAATAACTTCTTTAGTATTGCTATTCATGGCTTGAAACAGAAAATTTAACAAGCTTTAAAATCAGAAGTTTAAGGACTCTCATCCTAGGGTTTAATAGATTTTTTCTGATCATCAGTTGGGTGAGAAATATATAAATGTAAACATATAATATGATTCATTTTGGCAGGTCACAACCTTGAGTAGTAGGGTAAGTCCGTCATAACTATCTGACAAGGTGTTAGGAGAAGTACAAAAAAATACGTTTGGTCTCATTTTGAAGAAATAGTTAAATGGTCCTGAAGTTCTAAGGGGAGAGAGAGTTCACTTTAGATTTATTCCTCGGTTCTCTGATGTGGTGATAAGAGAGTTATAGGGAAAATTAGTTGTTTTTCTTAACATAATCAGCATAATCAGTCACCTTAATCAATCAAGAGTGTCTGATACTTGTTCTCAAGGATATATATCAAAGGAAAAACAATAGTGAACTTTCATTTGACACTTATTAAGTACTTTATTTCTATTAGCTCATTTAATATACACACAAAACCCCCTATGAGGCAGGTACTCTACCCCCATTTTACAAATGACATAAATGCGTAAAATAGTGGTTAATCTTGCCCAAAGTTTCATGAGTATGGGAGCCAAGATTCAAGCCTACTCAGTCTATTTTCAAAGCCCATGCTTTTCACCACAAAGGCATGCAACCTAGGTTTTACAAGGCATTTTTATATTTATTAAATATAATAGAAATATTTTTAAAAATAAGTGAATGGTGAGTAAGAAAATCATAGTAGAGGACAGATCTTTATTCTGTAATTTGATGTAATGTATATTTAGTGCTATCGTACTATCTCTGTTTATTCAAATAAACTCCTAGAGATTAGAGTCAAATGTTTATTGTACATATGCAATATATATATACCAGCCACTAGAAGGTTCTTTTATTTTAAGTCATAAGTCTACTTTTCCCCCCAATGAATAGCTCATAATATTTATTAAAAATAGACTTTGATATAAAACTGGAATAGACAGGTAAAATATATTCTTCAATGGCAAAGTTAGAAAACAAGTTGAAATCATATAATGCACTGAGTTGCTCTACTATAATTTAATATACTGAAATTGTAGTTTATTAACTAATACTTTGCTGTTTGAAAGAATTATATTGCTGTTTAAAAGTATCCAGATTTTCTCCTCATACCCCCTAATATGAACATCTATCTTTTAAATTTTAGGAAATCTGCCCCTAAATTGAGGATAACATGTATGCAATGAAATTTACATTCCTTATTTTGCCAGTCATCAATTCATTGTCACTCAGCTTTGAACCCATCCTTCACTGCCTGGTCTTCGATGATAGAGCTGGATCCTATAATCACTTCTCATTTTCAACAAGGGTAGTTTTAAGCTAAGACAACTGAGGGCTATGGAGAGACATTGTAGGAGGAAAGAGTTTCTCCTCCTGTTTTAATGCTTTATTTGCTTCTACTGCATCTTATGAAGATTTCTATTTTTCAGCAACCATAGTGTTAAGCTAAGACAATAGAGGGCAGTGTTGAGACAATGTAGGAGTTTCTCTCTCTGTGTCTAGTGTTTTGTCTTTTTTTTGCTTCTCCAGCATAGCTTCCATGCATGGAGGGAGGGGAGCATCCAGTTGCTCTCCACCTTAGCTGTGCTCCCAGAAGAGCCAGTTCCTTGGTGAACTTGCATTCCTGGCCCTAACTGGGTAACTGCCTCACTGCTAACACAAATGCTATGCCCTCTGACTGAAATATGCATGGAAATGTATATGAATTTGGTGAAGAATATTAACATATTAGAGATAGTAGAAACCTCAGGAGTCATTTAGTCTAAAACTTCCTTTTTATAGGAATCTACAGATTATTCCAGTTATTGTCATACCTTTTATGTAGAATGTAATTCATTCTCTCTTTTTCTTTCTTTTCTCCCTTCCTTCCTTCCTCCCTCCCTCCCTCCCTCCCTTTCTACCTTCCTTCTTTCCTTCCTTCCTTCTTTTCATGTAACACTTTTAAATCTCCCTTTGCAGGGTTTATATTTTAAAAAAATAATGACATCTTTGTAATAATACAAAACAATCAATTTGAATTGCAAAGGAGCTTTTATTTATTTTGAAATTCTATTTATTGACTTTCAGAAATTCTCAAAGTATATCATGGAATATAAGAATAAAAAAGATACTTTTATTTTCTAAGCTAAAGCAAAATTTAAAACCTGATGAGACAATAAACCATGATAGAATGTGATAAGGACCACAGAGTTGTGCAGATGAAGACTGGAGATCAATTGGGGCAATAAAGAGTACTTTCATGAAGATGACAGTCCTCTAAGTAAGGCCTTGAAGAATGCGTAGGTTTGAAAGTTGGACTTGAGAAGTGGGAAATAAGAGCTTCTGGATAGTTTAAAACATGGCAAAAACTCAGAGGCAGAAAAGTCTTTCACATATGGATGGAAAATGCCCTACAATTTTTTTTTTTTAACAGTGGCATAAGCTAGGTATGGGGAATAATGGGAAAACTTGGCAAAATAACTGAACTGAGAGTTTGAATTCTTATAGATCATGACATGTAGCATTCCAATCCAAATCAAGAAAGTGTGGGATGAGTTGAGTAACTGAGTTAATCATAATTTATATTCATATAAACTCAAATACATTAATAAATTATATGAGTTAAATAATAGAGCTTTAGAAAAATTGAAAAGAATTTTAGAAGAATAACCAAATTTTTCATCCATGACTTCTGAAAAAAGAGATTTAAAAAGAGCTAAGGAAGAGCTAAAACCATTTTGAATGTGACTTTAATATAAGGATTTCTCACTGAATCATATGTGACAGATTTTGGTTTCATTTTTAGTAAGTCTAAAATTATCTTCTTCATCATTGATTTGACTATTAAACATAATATCCAATATTGACTTACATTAAAACAACGTGAAAGAGCTTTGTTTTCTGGATAGTAGGGATTATATATCCAGAACAGCCTTCAGTTTTTAGAAACCTAGAAATACTGGTGGTGGGTATTATGGAGGGCATGTATTGCATGGAGCACTGGGTGTGGTGCATAAACAATGAATTTTGGAACACTGAAAAAAAATACTAGATAAAACATAACCATTGATTTAAATGCTCATGAGAAAATTTGGAAAATCCCAAGGGAGAGAAATGTTAAGGAAATAAAACCCTAAAGCAAAAGTTGATGTGGCTACCTAGGGAAGTGGGAATGGGTTGGTTTCATCTCTGTCATCAAGAAGTAGAATTTAATGGCCCTTTGGGGACAGAAAATGATGCTATAGATCTATATGAGTTAGGGGATTGAAAATGAAATAGAAGATAAAAGAAAAACTATTGTTGAGTTGCAACACTAATGAATAGGTCAAGAATAAACTAGAAAAATATCTATCCACTGGAACAGAGGGCCAATTAAACAACTTACTTGTCTTAGTCTGAGCTGGGAATTGGGGTAATAGAATTTTTCTTGGAGAATTCATGAATAAGGGCCCACCCTCACGTTCATTTGGATCTCAACTTTACATTATCTAGGTGGTTTATACATTTAATTTTTTAAGTTTTTATTTAAATTCCAGTTAACATACAGTGTAATATTAGTTTCAGGTGTACAATATAGTGATTCAACACTTCCATACAACACCTGGTGCTCATCACAAGTGCACTCCTTAATCCCCATCATCTATTTTACCCATTCCCCCACCATCTGCCCTCTTGTAACTATCAGTTTGTTCTCTACAGTTAAAAGCCTGTTTCTTGGTTTGCTTCTCTCTTTTTCCCCTTTGCTTCTTCATTTTGTTTTTTAAATTCGACATATGAGTGAAATCATATGGTATTTGTCTTTCTCTGACTCACTTATTTCACTTAGCATAATACTTTCTAGTTCCATCCATATCATTGCAAATGGCAAGATTTCATTCTTTTTTATGGCTGAGTAATATCCCATTGTGTATATATACCACAACTTCTTTATCCACTCATCAGTCAATGGACACTTGGGCTGTTTCCATAATTTGGTTTTTATAGATAATGCTACTGTGAACATTTTGGTGTATGCATCCCCTTGAATTAATATTTTTATATCCTTTGTTTAATACCTAGTGGTGCAATTGCTAGATTGTAGGGTAGTTCTATATTTAACTTTTTGAGGAAAACTTACTGTCTTCCAGAGTGTCTGCATCAGCTTGCATTCCCACCAACAGTGTATGAGGGTTTCCCCTTGCTCTACATCCTCAACAATGCCTGCTGTTTCTTGGGTAGTTGATTTTAGCCATTCTGACAGATGTGAGGTGTTATCTCATAGTTTGATTTGTATTTCCCTGATGATGAATGATTTTGAGCATCTTTTCATGTGCCTATTGGACATCTGGCTGTTTTCTTTGGAAAAATCTCTGTTCATGTCTTCTGTTCATTTTTTAATTGGATTATTTGTTTTTTGGATGTTGTTTAAGTTCTTTATATGCTTTGGATACTAATCCTTTATGAGCTATGTCATTTGCCAATATCTTCTCCCATTTTGTAGGTTGTCCTTTAATTTTGTTTTTTTTTCTTTGTGGTGCAGAGGCTTTTATTTTAATGAAATTCTGATAGCTTTTGTTTCCCTTGTCTCACTAGACCTATCTAGAAAGAAGCTGTTATGGTCAGTGTCAAAGAGGTTATTGCCTATGTTTTCCCCTAGGATTTTTATGGTTTCAGGTCTCACAGTTAGGTCCTTTATCCATTTTGAATTTATTTTGTGTATGATGTAAGAAAGTGGTCCAGTTTCATTCTTTTGCATGTGGCTGTCCAATTTTCCCAGCATGATTTATTAAAGAGACTGTCTTTTCCAATTGGTTCTTGTTTCCTGCTTTGAAGGTTAATTGACCATACAGTTGTGGGTTTATTTCTGAGTTTTCTATTCTGTTCCATTGATCTATGTGTTTGTTTTTGTTCCAGTACCATACTGTTTTGAGCTTTGTAACATTACTTGAAGTCTGGAATTATGATGCGTCCAGCTTTGCCTCTCTTTTTTCAAAATTGATTTGGCTATTTAGGTTCTTTAGTGGTTCCATAAAAATTTTTAGGATTGTTCTAGCTCTGTGAAAAATGCTATTAATATTTGTATAGGGATTACATTAAATGTGCAGATTTCTTTGGGTAATATAGACATTTTAACAGTATTTGTTTTTCCAGGCCATGAGCATGAGCTACCTTTCCGTTTCTTTGTGTCATCCTCAATTTCTTTCATATGTTGATTTTGTATCATGTGACTTTACTGAATTCATTTATCAGTTTTAGCATTTTTTGGTGGAATTTTTTTGGTTTTCTTTGTAGAGTATCATGTCATCTGCAAATAGTGAAAGTTTTACTTCTTCCTTACTGATGTGGATGCATTTTATTTCTTTTTGTTGTCTGATTGCTGTGACTAAGACTTCCAGGACTATATCAAATAAAAGTGGTGAGAGTAGATACCCTTTTCTTGTTCCTTACGGTAGGAAAAAGGATTTCAGTTTTTCTCCAATGAGGATGATGTTAGCTATGGGTTTTCAGAGATGGACTTTATTATGTTAAGGTGTGTTCCCTCTACACCTACTTTGTTGAGAGTTTTTATTAAGAGTGGCTATTGTCTTTTGTCAAGTTCTTTTTCTACATCTATTGAAAGGATCATGTGGCTCTTATCCTTCCTCTTGTTGATGTGATGTATCATGTTGATTGATTAGCAAATATGGAACCACCCTGGCAACCCAGGAATAAATTCCACTTGATCATGGTGAATGATTTTTTAAATTTGTTGTTGGATTCAGTTAGTTAGTATTTTGTTGACGACTTATTTCTTTTAAATATACAGATCTTTTATTAAAAATATTTTATTTATTTATTTGACAGACAGAGATCAGAATCAGGCAGAGAGGCAGGCAGAGAGAGAGCGAGAAGCAGGCTCCTTGCTGAGCAGAAAGCCTGATGCGGGGCTCCATCCCAGGACCCTGAGATCATGACCTGAGCTGAAGGCAGAGGCTTAACCCACTGAGCCACCCAGGTGCCCCTTGTTGAGGATTTTTGCATCTATCTTTATCAGAGATATTGAGCTGTAGTTCTCTCTCTCTCTCTCTTTTTTTTTT
This sequence comes from Taxidea taxus jeffersonii, assembly GCA_003697995.1. NCBI lineage: Eukaryota > Metazoa > Chordata > Mammalia > Carnivora > Mustelidae > Taxidea > Taxidea taxus. The sequence continues at coordinate 29,426 of ML108710.1, read as the reverse complement.
TTTTTTTGGTGGTGTCTTTATCTGGACTTGGTATCAGAGTAATACTGGCCTCAGAACAAATTTGGGAGTTTTCCTTCCCATTTTATTTTTTGGAATATTTTGAGAAGAATAGATATTGATACTTCTTTAAATGTTTGGTAGAATTTGCCTGGAAGTCATCTGGTCCTGGACTTTTGTTTGTTGGATTTTTCTGTTTACTGATTAAATTTCTTTGCTGGTAATTGGTCTGTTCAATTTTTCTATTTGTTTCTGTTTCAGTTTTGGTAGATTATATGTTTCTAGGAATTTATGCATTACTTCTAGTTGTCCAATTTTTTGGACATATCAGTTTTCATAATATTCTCTTATAATTGTTTTTCTGTGGAGTTTGTGGTTTTCTTCTCCTATCTGTGAGTTTATTTACTTGGGACCTTTCTCTTTTTTTCTTGATAAGTCTGACTAGAGGTTTATCAATGTTACTAATTTTTTTAAAGAACCAGCTCCTGGTTTTATTGATCTGTTCTATTGTGTTTTTAGTTTCCATATCACTTATTTCTGTTCTAATCTTTAGTATTTCTTTCCTTCTGCTGGTTTTGAGTTTTGTTTGCTGTTCTTTGTCTAGATCTTTTAGGTGTAAGGTTAGGTTGTTTGAAAATTTTCTTGCTTCTTGAGATAGGCCTGTAGTGCTTGCTATAAACTTCCCTCTTTGAATTGTTTTTGCTGTGTCCCAAAGATTTTGAACTGTTGTGTTTTCATTTTTATTTGTTTCCATATACTTTTTAAATTTCTTCCTAGATTTCCTAGTTTATTTCATGACATGTTATTTAACCTCTATGTATCTGTGGTCTTTCCAGATTTGTTTGTTTGTTTGACTTCTAGTTTCATGTAGTATTGTGGTCAGAAAGGGTACATGGTGTTGTTTCAGTATTTTTGTATTTGTTGGGTCCTGTTTTGTGGGCGAATATGTGATCTATTCCAGAGAATGTTCCATGTGCTCTTGCAAAGAATATGTATTCAGCCATTGTTCTTTGTTGATTTTCTGTTTAGATAATCTATCCATTGATGTAAGTGGGATATTACAGTCCCCTATCATTATGTTATCATCAATTAATTCCTTCATGTTTATTATTAATTGTTTTATATATAAACAGTATATAATATATTTTTGGGAGCTTTCTGTTGGATGCAAAAATACTTACCATTTTTGTATTTTCTTATTGGATTGCTTTCTTTATGATTATATAAATGTCCTTTTTTGCCTCTTTTTACAATTTACTTTAAAGTCTAATTTGTCCAGTATAAGTCTTGGTACTCCAGCTTTCTGTTGACATCCATTTGTGTGACAAATGTTTTTTCACCTTCTCACTTTGAATTTGCAGGTCTGAATTGTCTAAAATGCTCTTTAGATCTTTAGGTCTAAATGAGTCTCTTGTAGGTAGCATATAGATAGGTCTTTTTGTTTTTGTTGTTCATTCTGACTATATATCTTTTAATTAGAATGCTTAGTCTATTAACAGTCAAAGTAGTTATTGATAGGTATATATTTATTGCCATTTTATTACTTGTTTTGTGGTTTCTGGAGATTTTCTGATTCTTCCTTGTCCTGGTCACTTTTGGTTTCACTGTAACATTCAAAGAATCCCCTTTAATATTTTCATGGGACTGAATTAGTGGTGATGAACTCCTTCAGTTTTTGTTTTTTTGGGAAACAGACAAACTGTTGTTCTGAATGAACAGACAAATTGCTGTTCTGAAACAAAGTGTTATTCTGAATGATAGCATTGGTGGATAGAGTATTCTTGGCTGCAGATTTTTTGCATTCAGCCCTTTGAATATATCATGCAACTTCCTTCTGGTTTGTCAAATTTCTGTTGAGAAATCTCCAGCTAGCCTTATGGATTTTCCCTTGTAAGCTAAGTACTTCTTTTGTTTTTAATTATAATATGTCTTGGTGTTGGCCTGCTTTTGTTGATTTTGATGGGAGTTCTGTGTGCCAACTATATATGGATGCCTGTTTCCTTCCCTCAAGTAGGGAAGTTTTCTGCTATTATTTATTGAAATAAATTTTCTGCTGCCTTTTCTCTCTCTTCTTCTGGTACTCCTATAATATGAATGTTATTGCATTTGATGGAGTCACTGTTTCCCTAAGTCTGTTCTCCTCATGTTATATATTTTTTCTTTCTCTCTTTTCTTTCATTTCATTATTTTTCATTACTTCATCTTCTAGATCACCAATTCATTTCTCTGCTTCTTTCAGACCGTTGTTCACTGCATCGCTTCTGTTTCCAATCTCATTTATTGTATTCTTCATCTTTGATGGATTCTTTTTGGATTCTTTTTTCTCTGTGGTAAGGGTCTCACTGATATCTTCTATTCTTTTCTCAAGCCCAGTGAGTATCCATATGATTCTTCCTTTAAATTCTCTACCAGTCATGTTATTTATACCTGTTTTGATTATATATTTGGACATGGCCTTATTTTGTTCTTTCATTTGGGATAAAATCCCAAATCTTGTCCTTTTACCCAAGTCTCTATCTTCTCTGTATTCAAAAAGCCAATGATATCACCTACTCCTAAAAGTACTGGCCTTATGAAGAAGTCATATAGTGCTCAGGGCCTGGGACTTCAGGGAGTGTCTCTGGTGTGTGCTGAGTGCATTCTGCTGTTGTGTTTTGGCTGCTCTATTCTTCAGGTCAGTCATCTACAAAGACTGTCCTTGCCTGCTGTGGGCAGTGTTTGGTCCTTGGCCTGAATGTGGTGAGTTTTAACTAGGTGTGCTCTGGGCTGCTTATGAAATGAACCTGACACTTCCACAAGAACTGAGACCCCAGAGAACTCTCTGGTCTGGAGATGTGTTGTAGGCAGGGGTCTGTGCTGGTCCTCTGGGGGAAGGGCCTACAGTGCTGGTACTGAGGCAAACTTGACTAAGAAAAGTAGCACCCTAGAGACAGAGGAGTGGGGCTTGGTTTAAGCAAGCTAGGCTTTCAGAAGAAAATATAGAAAAAACCATTTTAGACCTCATGGATATATTTCTTAAATAGGACCCAGAAAGGATAAAATTAATTAACTTAAGTACAAAATTTTCTGTGCATCATAAGGCACTGTAAACATTGTTGGTAAGAGTATAGATTAATACAGCTACTTTGAAGAACAATTGGAAACACAAACGAAGTTGTCCCTAACTTTAGAACTCAACAATTCCATTCCTATTTGTATAAACTAGAGACATTTCCTTACATATGTACAGGAAATAAAATAATATTTGTTGAAACTTTTTTTAATTGAAAACAACTTAAATGTCTATCCATGGGTGAATGAACAAATTTTTTATATTAGTTTTTTAGAATAAAACAATTAAAATTATGAGTTCATAGACAAATTACCAAAATATATAATCTAAAAAATATAATCTTGTTTATATATAGTATAAACATGATACACTACTATTTTATAAAGATAGAAACATGTAAGATGACACTTATTGTGTATACATAAAACATGATTGGAAATGATAGCAACAAATTTAGGATAAATGACTGTTTTGAGAGAGGAAGATGAATAGGATTTTTTTCTTAAGTAGGATATATTAAAAAGTGACTAAAGAAGACAACTTAGTTGATACAAACAAATTTTATTTAATGTTACATAAAGCAGAAAGTCTCCATTTGGAGAACTGCAAAATGGGTGAAAGGCAGGAAGCTTTTATAAGATAAAGAATCAGGAACAAAGAAGAGGAGTACCTAGGTGGTTCAGTCAGTTAAGCTTCTGCCTTTGGTTCAGGTTATGATCTCGGTGTCCTGGGATGGAGGTCCATGTTGGGCTCTCTGCTTTGCAGGGAGCCTGCTTCTCCGCTTCCCTCTGCCTGTGCTCCCTCTGCTTGTGTATGTGCGCTCTCTCTCTCTCTCTCTGCCAAATAGACAAATAAAATCTTAGAACAACAACAACAAAAAAGAGGATAAAGGAAGAGACAAATAGACAATGCCTGACTAGCTGTGCCCACATAGTAAACCTTGTTTAGGGTGAGAAGGAGAAAGAAAGTAAGTATAAAGCTCAGAGTTGGCTTGGTGTTTAGGGATTGGCTGACTGGACATACTGTATTTCTGATCAAACAAAGCATTTATAAATATATATTTATAATATATATTATATAACATTATAGCATTTATAGCTATCTGAGTTTTGTTTTGCTGATGTCTAACCTGGGCAGGAGTGGCTCCATCTCAGAAAGTTATTTTTGAAATACTTTGGAAAGTCATCTTTGAAAGTTATTTCAACAGGTGGTAGATGTTTATTATAACTCTACCTCTCAATATGGCTAAAAGATTTCATAATAAAAAACCATGACAGCTTCTTAATATCATAATTTTAATATCAAAATAAAACATTATCACATTGGCCTGCACACAACAAATTTCCCCAATATTCCTTATGGGTGTAATTTTTAAACCTATGTAAATCAAAAAATTAATATTAAAAATAAGCATAAAAATATAAAAATATAGATAAAATCTTGGCCTGTTTTGAACAGATAATATCATAGATTAATATCCCATGGCAATTATAATATTTTGAAAACAAAAACAAAGATATTTGGAGATACAAGGATTTTTAGAGTTAATGTCTCTTAGTTTTCTCATTTTGTTTTTTGACAGAGGATAAAGACCTAGATGCACAAAGTTTAAGTAGTTTACTCAAACCACTCAGGAAAATAGTCAGAATCCAATTCTTTTGTTCCCTAATCTAAGGTTGAGGTATCAGTACTTTGGACTTCCTTCTTGCTAGATTATATATTTTAATATAAAAAGCAACCTGAAAGTATACTGATTATTATTTTTAATAACACATTCTTCCTTTAAATTTTCTACCATTTCATGCATATACAGTTCTAAATTTTAGTATGTAACAAAATTACAGAGGGCAATCAATACTGGAAAATGCACTAGAGTAGCAGTCTTTAGTATTTCAGAACTTTAATTTTGTACATCAACCGAACACAGATAACAATGGCTCATTAACCATGAAATCTGGGCAATTTGTCAAAAAGATATCAGTGTTTCAAGGCACCATTTGACTCAGCATCCTAGTACTCCCTCCCAACTCCCTACCTGAAAACTAAATAATAATCTGCCACTCTAGCAGTGACCCGAAGTATGGGTATTTCTCTCCATTGGAGAAGAACATTAGGAGGAAAGGTTCTTAAATGTTTTGTTCTTATTTCAGAACCTCAACAAAAGCGCTTGTCTGATAGTTTTCTGATCGATTACCATAAAACCGACAATCTCACCTCCCTTGAGGGCAAGGGAAATGCATGCTAGAATTTCAGGCCTGAAAAATGGCACATACATAATCATCACAGTCTCACTATCAGCCTTTAACCTGCTTCCGGCATTCTTCGATGTTCGAGAATTCTATTTTAAAGTAATTTTCTCTTTTTGTAAGAGAATCTGGCTCTGTACACAGTGGTTTTTCCTCAAACAAGGTTTTAGAAAGCAGAATTTTGGGGAAATACAAGTAGGATTTTCCTAAGCTTTTGGTTGCTTTGAGAGAAGGGTAGTAAAATTGTGCCTAAAAGGTGCTTTGGCATGCAATAAGGCAAACCTCCATTTGTGGAATAGCATTAACAAAGTGTATATCTCTAGAGCTGAGGATGTTATTGTTGGCTTTGTTTTTTTTAAAATGATGGCTCAAGTGTTTAAGCCTTGTACATGCACTAAGATGAAAAATCAGTGCAATTGGAGAAAAAAAAAAACAATGGCTTAAAACAGTTTGGAAGAAAAGAAAGTATCCCAATAAATCACTTGTCATTGTGGATAATAGAATACTGAATCATCTTCTATCAGCTAGAATAAAGGTTAAAACACTGTGTTTGCTCTCTAAATTCTGTGATGTTTCTGGCATATTCAATAGTGAATTCCATCATTATTGCCTTTTGGTAATGAAACACTTCTCTTTCCTGTAATTGTTTATAATTCCTGAAAAGTATTAGGGATTGTCCTCTGCTTTAATAAGTAATAACTCCTCTGCTGAATGTGTTGGGAGATAGCAATAATAGGAAGAGAGAAGGAAATTTCTTTTCCCAGCAAGAATAACATGCTGACAGAATGTTTCTCAAATTATTTAAAGCATTTTGCATTAAAAAAGGAGCTTCAAAAAGAAAGGTTGTCTTGCTCTGAAAGATGATATGATTAAAGTACAAGGGTATAGCATTGAAAACTTAATTTGAAAACCTTGAGGTATTCCATTTAGACCATGATCATCAGCAATCTATCACTCAGTCCAACCATTAGTCCTCCTGAAGTTCATCTCCTAACTGATCATCTCTTAATCCCTTTTGCATCATTCTCATTCTCTTTTGAAAACTTTTGAAGATTTTATTTAAGTAAAAATTGTGCATGCACATTATTTAAGGAGGTGAAATATGCTGCCAGTTTACTATAAAAAACAATATTCTCCAGACATGCTTCTCACTATTCCCTCCACCCTAGAGGATTTCAGGCCTGAAAAATGGCACATACATAATGTATGATTTTTCTCCCCTTCCCTCTGACTGTGTTCTCTCTGCTTGTGTATGCGTGCTCTCTCTCTCAACCCCTTAGTTAATAATCAACCCCTCAGTTGATTATTTAACCCCTTGTGTATTTATATTATAGTTTGTTAGATAGTTAGGGATTACATGATTATAACCATGTAAATGCTCTTCAAAGAGTTGAGTTGGGTAGTAAACTATGTTTACATTAACTTTCCATGCAATTTATGATTTTCCTGGAAAATTTGGTTGTCTTATTTATTGATTTTGCTTTTCGATGTACCTTTCATTAATGAAACCTCATATTCCCTGCAGTTGTCTGAATCACCTCCCTAGATGTTCAGTTCTATTGGGCTTTCTATCAAATTAATTTTTTTGGAGTCATCTCTCCCAGAGCTTGTTCCAGTCTGGGCTATTTTCCCTCCCTATCTGGAGTACAGTTGACATTCTGGGATTTATCACTATGGTGGGGATCCTCTCACCTTATCTCCTTCGTTTGATCTCCTATTTTTTCTATCCTAGGTCTTCCTCATGGTTGGTTTGTTTTCTTATTTTGTAGAGTATGTCCTCAAATAGATTTCACAGAAAGCATAGTTTATAACTTTACATGTGTAGATATGTTTTTATCCTATCCTGATATATCAATTATATCTTTCAAATTTCACAAGATAAAATTCATATATAGTATTGCACAAGTCCTAAATATACAGTTTGATGACTTTTATATATGTATGTACTGTATACACCTAAATAAAGATATAGAACACTTCCATTAGTCACAAAGATTTCTTAGTGCCCCATTCTAGTCAGTATCCACTCTTCAGGAGTTACCATTATTCTCACTACTATAACTACTATAACATGGATTAATTTTGCCTTCTTGAATATCAAAAAACTGCAATCATTTAGTATGTACTTTTTTGCATCTATGTTTTTTCACTCTATACGTTTTTAAGATTTATCCATATAGTTGTGTTTAACAGTAATTTTTCATTTTTTGTTACTACATTGTATGGATAGGTCACAAAATATTATATTTTCTTTCGAAAACTTTTTAAAAACACTTTATGTTCAACATTTATGTCTATGATCTACTTAAAATTAGTTTTTTGAATATGATGTGAGGAATGGATTAAGGTTGACTTTTCTTCCATATGGTTACCAAATCTTCAGCAACTTTTATTGAGAAAAACACTGTGGTCCTCACTGAATTACGGTGAAACTTTGAGTAAATCAGATAAACCATTAACATAGGCTTGATTGCTGCAGGGATAGCATAAGTTTTGATATCTAAAAGTATAAATCCTTGGCGCACCTGGGTGGTTCAGTGGGTTAGAGCCTCTGTCCAGCTCAGGTCATGATCCCAGGATCCTGGGATCGAGCCCTATATTGGGCTTTCTGCTCAGCACGG
>ML108710.1:0-21110 GCA_003697995.1 Taxidea taxus jeffersonii | reverse complement strand
CTCTTCAAGGTTCTCTGCATCTTCATATAAATTTTAAATCAACTTGTCAAAGTACACCATAAAAAAGTCCCCCCCAAAAAAGAACCCCCAAAATATAAAAAGCCAGGGATTATAGCTGGGGTTGAATCAAATCTATAGATCTATAGATCATTTTGGGCAAGATTTGATATTTTAGCAATATTGATCTTTCTAATCCACAGACGTGTTATTCCACTGATTTAGATTTTTTTTACTTTCTCTCATCAGTATTTATAGTTTCCAATATAAAGATTTTATGCAAATTCTGTTGGCTTTGTATAAATTTGTTGGATTTGCTCCTAGGTATTTTATATTTTTTTGATATTTAAAAGAATTTCATTTGCCAGTTGTTTGTTACTAGTAAATAAAATCCAATTAATTTTTGTATGTTGAACTCATATTCAGTGAAATTTTTCAATGTACTTGATTGAAATAGTTTGTAGATTATTTTGGATTTTACACATATATAAAAATACCACTATAAATAATGACAGTTTTGTTTCTTCCATTCCAATATTTATATCTGTTATGTGTTTTCCTAACCTTATAGTAGTAGTTTGGATCTTTTCAATAGTGCTGAGTAGAGTGGAGATAGTGGGCCTTCCTCTTGCTCTACTCTTTCTTAGGGGGATGTGTTCAGTTTTTCACCATTAATTATAATATTATCTATAATTTTTTCTTTGGCACCCTTTATTAGATTGAGAATTTTTTTTTTATATTGCTAGTTTGCTGAGAGTTTTTATCATGAATGGATGTTGAATTTTACCAATGACATTTCTTAGTTTATTGATATATTGTTTTTCTTGTTTATTTTGTTGATGTAATTTACATTGATTATGCTTCAAATGTTAAATCAATTCTGCATTCTGGGAATAAACTCTACTTGCTGTTGATATCTTGTCATGTTAATATATTGCTGGATTTGATTTGCTAATATTTCATTTAGGTCTTTTTAATGTATGAGAAATATTGACCTATAATTTTCATTTCTTGTATCTTTGCTAGAATTTGGTATCAAGGTTACACTAACTTGACACTTGAATATGAGTTTAGTTGGTTATGGAATTTTAACTTGGAAATAATTTCCTTCCAATGTTTTCTAGTGTCCAATGTGCTCTTGGGAAGAATTACATCATTATTATTTATATTGTAGCCTATAGGGTCATCATATGTTTCTGTTATTCTACGATTTATTTATACTATACTTTATTGTGTCTCCATTTTCATCACTGTTCTGGGAAGTAAGGTGTATTTTTAATTTTCCAACTCAGATCCTTCAGTTGTGGGAAGTTTCCATGAATTATTTCATCAGTAGTTTAGTAGGCTGGATAATACTCTCCAACACCACCTCCCTTCCTGTCAAAGATGTGCATATCCTAATTCCTAGAACCTGTGAATCTTATTTTATAAGACAAAAAGGACTTGGCAAATGCGGTCAAGTTAATTATCTTGAGGCAGGAAGATTATTATGGATTATTTGGCTGGACATGGTATAACAGTTCTTATAAGAGGTATGTAAAAGAAGCTGGAGTCATAGAGAAGACCATGTGATGACAGAGCAGAGATTAGAGTGATGTAATCTGAGGATGGAGGAAGGGAATCAAACAAGAAAGAATACAGGTGGTTGGTATGGGCTGGGAAAGGAATGGAAATGACTTCTTCCTAGAACCTCCAGAAGAACCAGCCCTGCCAACAGTTTGACATTAGCCCAGTGAAACTGATTTTAATCTTCTGGCCTCTAGTAGTGTAAAAGAATAAATTTGTGTGTGTGAGTGTGTGTGTGTGTGTGTGTGTGTGTGTGTGTTTAAGCTGTCAAGTTTGTGATACTTTGTTACAACAGCCACAGGAAACTAATACAAATGATTTTCTTCTCTTTTTTTTTTTCCTGTTCTTTGTGGAACTCCTGTTTTCTTATAGCTTCTTGACCAAACTGGAAATTTTCTTAACTTTATTTAGTCTTTTTATCTTTTTTGCCGAACTTTCTAGAATATTTACTTTCTCTTCACATTTATTATTTTTGATTTTTCATTTCCATTATCAAAGTTCTAATTTTCTAGGATATGCTTCTTTTTCTATTTTCAGAATGTTCTTTTAAAAATGGTATTCTGTTCGAGGGGAGAAGTTAAGATGGTGAATGAGTAGGGGGACACTGAGCCTATCTCATCCCTTGAACACAGCTAGTTATCAAATCATTCTGAACACCCAAGAGATCAGAGTTCTGAGAGAACAAAATCTGCAAGTCTATAAGTAGAAAAGTGACCACCTTTTGGAAGGTAGGAGGTGCATAAATTCATTTGGGGGAGGCACAATTTTGGACACTGCAGCAGGCAAGGAACTTGCTTATGGAGGCTACCACAAGGCACTAGAAGAGGTAGAGCACAAAATCTGAACTTTTGGAAGTTCGCTCCTGTCTGGGAGCTGCATGACTTAAAGGTGTTCAGGTGGCAAAGAGGGGTGGAATCCCACGAGTGACAGGGTGGTCTGAGGATCCCTTGGGCAGCAGAAAGAACACGTGGCACCAAAGTGCTGCACTGTTCCCAGGTATAAGAATCAGGGAGCCAGATGAGAGCAGCAGGTGTTAGGGCCCGCTTTCTGCTATAAACAGCAAATTGCCTCTTGGCAGTGTGATCACTTTCCTAGGACTGGCCAGCAAGCATAGTGAGACCCTCCCTCAGAGGAACAGTGCAGTTACATACCACAGGAGTCCCTGAAAATTGGAATTTTGAAGCCTAGTCACATCTGAGATAAAAGGCTCAGATATGGGCAGGGTGAACATAGGGTTCAGAGGAAACTGGGGACACAAATAGGGTGATTGATTGCTTTTCTGTGAGAGCTCACTGAAAAGCAAGGGCCACAAGCTTCTAGCTCCTAAGCTAGAGAGCTTGGTGCAGCCATATTCATCCTGCCCATCACTGCTTGAAGTCTTCAGGGAACAAAACAGTGCCACCTAGTGAACGCTGCAGCTAAATAAACAAACCTTACTCTTTTACACTCTGGAGTCCCATCTCACTAAAGCAAGTCAGCCTGAGAATCAGCGTAGCAGGCTCTCCCCCAGAAGACCAGCATAAACATCCAGCTCACGTAAAGTTTATTGATCATATCATGCTGCAAAACTCAGCTCTAGGGAAAATAGGATCTAGCTTCCTTTTTACTTTTATTCCTTATTATTATTATTATTTTTATTATTATTTTCATTTATTTTCTAATTCCTTTTTAAAATATTTTATTTATTTAAAAAGATTTTTATTTTTACCTATGTAATATATTTATATATTAAATTCATATTATATGTAATAAATATACATATAAACTTATATGCATAATATAAATTTATATTATTTATATAAATAAATAAATAAATAAATATTAAAAAAAAAAACAGATCAAAACATACCCAGGATCCGATTTTTTGGTATTTGTTTTTCTTGTTTATGTTTTTTTTTTCTTTTTCTTTGTTTTTTACTTTGGTTTTGTTTGTTTATTTGTCTTTTCTCTTTCTTCTTTTCTGGACAACATGACAAGATGACAAGACAGAGAAATTCATCCTGAAAAAGAACATGAGGTGGAACATATGGCCAGGGATTTAAGTAAGATGTGTGAAATAGAATTTAAAACAACAATAATAAAGATACTAGTTGGGCTTGAAAAAAAGCTTAGAGGATGCCAGAGAATCCCGCACTACAGAGATAAAAAAAGCCCTAAAAATCTAGTGAGAATGAAATTAAAAATGCTATTACGGAGATGCAAATATAAATGGAGGCCAGAAAAATGAGGATGGATGAATTAGAGGAGTGAGTCAGTTATATAGAAGATAAAATTATGGAAGATAATGAAGTTGAAAAGAAGAGGGAAATAAAACTACTAGATCATGAAGGTAGACTTAGGGAAGTCAGTGATTCCATAAAGCAAAATAGTATTTATATCATAGGAGTCCCAGAAGAAGGAGAGCGGGAAAAGGGGGCAAGAGGTTTCTTTGAACAAATTATAGCTGAGAATTTTCCTAATCTGGGGTAGGAAATAGGCATTCAAGTTTAGAAGGCGCAGAGAAATCCCCTCAAAATCAACGAAACAGATCACCATCATGACATGTTATAGTGAAACTTGCAAAATGCAAAGATAAATAGAGCATTCTGAAAGCAGCTAGGGAGAAAAGGTCCTTAACCTACAAGGGTGGACACATCAGGTTATCAGGAAGCCTGTCCACAGAAACCTGGCAGGCCAGAAAAGCATAGCACGATATATTCAATATACTAAATGCGAAAAACATGCAGCCTAGAATACTTTATACAGCAAGGCTGTCATTCATAATAGAAGGAGAGATAAAGAGTTACCAAGACAAACAAAAATTAAAGGAGTTTATGAACAGTAAGCCAGCTCTGCCAGAAATATAGGAGATAGTCTGAGCAAGAAAGAGAGACCAAAAGTATCAAAGACTAGAAAGGAACAGAGACAATCTACAGGAACAGTAACTTTACAGGTAATACAATGGCACTAAATTAATATCTTTCAATAATTACTCTGAATACAAATGGACTAAGTGTTCCAATCAAAAGACATAAGGTATCAGACTGGATACCATTCTGTCCATTTATCATGCTAATGGACATCAAAAGAAAGATGAAGTAGCCATACTTATATCACATGAACTAGATTTTAAACCAAAGAGTGTAATAAGAGTTGAAGAAGGAGATTATAACATAATAAGGAGGTCTATCCAACAATAGTAAATATTTATGCCCCCAACTTGAGAACAGCCAAACAGCTAAACCAATAAATAACAAACTTAAAGAGACTTATAGCTAATAATACAGTAATAGTAGGGGACTTTAACCCACCACTCACAGCAGTGGAAAGATTATCTAAACAGAAGATCAACAAGGAAACAATGGCTTTGAATGACACATTGGACCAGATGGACTTAACAGCTACACTCAGAGCAGTTTATCCTAAAGCAACAGAATACATATTCCTCTTGAGTGCACACGGAACATTTTCCAGAATAGATCACATACTGGCTCACAAATCAGGACTCAACTAGTACAAAAAGACTGAAATCATACCATGTGTATTTTCAGACCACAATGATATGAAACTTGAAGTTAACCACAAGAAAAAGTTTGAAAGGACTACAAATATATGGAGGTTAAAGAACAGCCTACTAAAGAATGAATGGGTCACCCAGGAAATTAAATAAGATTTTTGAAAATACATGAAAGCAAATGAAAATGAAAACAGGACAGTCCAAAACCTTTTGGGTGCAGCAAAGGCAGTCCTAAGAGGGGAAGTATACAGCTTACCTCAAGATGCAAGAAAAGTCTCAAATACACAGCCTAAATTTACACCTAAGGGAACTGAAAAAAGAACACAATATAAAGTCTAAATTCAGCAAGAGAAGGGAAATAATAAAGATTAGAGCAGAGATCAAGAATATAGAAATAAGAACCAGTAGAACAGATCAATGAAACTAGGATCTGGTTATTTGAAAGAATTAACAACATTGAAAACACCCTAGACTTATCAAAAGAGAAAGAACCCAAATAAATAAAATCAAGAATGAGAGGGGAGATCACAACTAACACCAAAGAAATACAAGCAATTATAAGGGAATATTATGAGCAAGTATATGCCAACAAATTAGGAAATCTGGAAGAAATGGATATAATCTTAGAAACATATAGACTACCAAAACTGAAACAGGAAGAAATAGAAAATCTGAATAAACCCATAACCAGTAAAAAAATTGAATCAGTAATCAAAAACCTCCCAACAGAGTCCAGGGCCAGTTGGCTTCCCAGGGGAATTCTACCAAACATTTAAAGAAGAATTAATACCTGTTCTTCTGAAACTGTTTGAAAAAATAGAAATGGAAGGAAAACTTCCAAAGTCATTCTGTGAGGCCAGCATTACCTTGATCCCCAAACCAGACAAAGACCCCCAACTAAGAAGGATAGTTACACACTGATATCCCTGATGAACATGGGTGCAAAAATTCTTACCAAGATACTAGCTAGTAGGATTGAACAGTACATTGAAAGGATTATTCACCACAATCAAGTGGGATTTATTCCTAGGCTACAAGTGTGGTTCAGTGTCTGCAAATCAATCTGTATGATACACCACATTAATAAAAGAAAGGACAAGATATGATTCTCTCAATAAATGCAGAAAAAACAATTGACAAAATACAGCATCCTTAATAAAAACCATTTAGGGATAGAAGGAACATACCTCAATACCTTAAAGGCCATATATGAAAAACCTACAGTGAATATCATTCTCAGTGGGGAAAAACAGAGCTTTTCCCCAAGGTCAGGAACACAACAAGGTTGTCCACTCTCACCACTCTTGTTCAACATAGTACTGGAAGTTGTAGCCTCAGCAACCAGACAACAAAAAAGAAATAAAAAGCATCCAGATCAGCAAGGAAGAAGTCAAACTTTCACTGTTTGCAGATCACATGATACTCTATGTGGAAAGCCCAAAAGACTCCACCAAAAAATTGCTAGAAGTGATACAGCAATTTAGCAAGGTCACAGGATATAAAATCAATGTACAGAGGTCAGTCACATTTCTATACAGTAACAATGGGGCAGAAGAAAGAAATGAAGGAATGATCCTATTTACAATTGCACAAAAACCCATAAGATGCCTAGGAATAAACCTAACCCAAGAAGTAAAAGAGCTGCACTCTGAAAACTGTAGAACACTTATGAAAGAAATTGAGGAAGTCCCAAAGAAATGGAAAAATGTTCCATGTTCATGGATCAGAAGAACAAAGACTGTTGAAATGCCAATTCTCCCCAAAGCAATCTACATATCCAAAGCAATCCTTATCAAAATACCAACAACATTTTTCATAGAGCTGGAACAAACCTGAAATTAGTATGGAAACAGAGAAGACCCCAAATGGCCAAACTAACATCGAAAAAGAAAACCAAAGCTGGAGGCATCACAATTTTGAACATTAAGCTCTATTTTAAAGCTATAATTATTGAGACAATATGGTACTGGCACAAACATAGGCACATAGATCAATGGAACAGAATAGGGAACCCAGAAATGGACCCTCAACTCTATGGTCAACTAATCCTTTACAAAGCAGGAGAGAATATCCAATGGAAAAAAGACAGTCTCTTCAACAAATGGTGCTGGGAAAATTGGACACCCACATGCAGAAGAATGGAACTGGACCACTTCCTTCACCATACACAAAAAATAAATTCAAAATGGATGAAAGACCTAAATGTGAGACCTGAAATTATAAAAATCCTACAGGACATAGGCAGTCATCTCTTTGACTCTGGCTGCAGAAATTTCTTACTAGCCATGTCTCCAGGGACAAGGGGAACAAAAGCAAAAATGAACTGTTAGGATTTCGCCAAAATAAAAAAATTTTTCTCAGCAAAGAAAACAATCAACAAAAATAAAAGGCAATCTATGGAATGGGAGAAGATATTTGTAAATGACCTATCTGATAAAGGCTTAGTATCCAAAATCTATAAAGAACTTATCCAAGTCTATACCCCAAAAACAAAATATCCAGTCAAGGAATGGGCAGAAGACATGAAGAGACATTTCTCTAGGGAAGACCCACAAATGGTTAACAGATACATGAAAAAAATATTCAACATCAGTCATCATCAGGGAAATACAAAGCCAAACCACAGTGAGATACCACTTCACACTGATTAGAATGGCTTAAATTAACTACTAGGGGAACAACAGATGTTAGAGAGGATGCAGAGAAAAGGGAACCCTCTTACACTATTGGTGGGAATGCAAACTTGTACAGCCACTTTGGAAAACAGTATGGAGGTGCCTCAAAAAATTAAAAATAGAGCTGTCCTAGACCCAGCAATTGCACTACTAGGTATTTATCCTAAGGATAGAAAAATAGTGATTTGAAGGAGCATATGTACCACAATGTTTGTTTATAACATCAATGTCCACAGCAGCCAAAATATGGAAGGAGCCCAGATATCCATCAACTGATAAATGAATAAAGAAGATGTGCTATGAATATACAATGGGCATACTAAGCCATCAAAAAGAATGAAATCTTGCTATTTGCAATGACATGGATGGAATTAGAATATATTATCCTAACAAAATTGTAGAAAGACAACTGGAGAAAGACAAATATCATGACTCCACTCATATGTGGAGTTTAAGAAACAAAACTGATGAACATAGGGGAAAGAAAGGAAAGAATAGAATAAGGTAAAAATAGACAGGGAGGCAAACCATGAGAGACTTAACTATAGGGAACAGACAGAGTTGTTGGAGGGGAGGTTGGTGGTGGGGGATGAAGTAATTGGGTGATGGGCATTAAGCAGCTTGATGTAATAAGTACTGGATGGTGTATGCAACTAATGCAGCACTAAATCTACCCTATACAACAATAATATACTATATGTTAATTAACTTGCATATAAATAATATCTAAAAATAGTGAAAAAATAGTATTCTGTTCTCATTCATGGTTGCAGTATTTTAATTATTTTCTACCCAAGGGTATTAATAGCAATTTTCTTTGGAGTTTCCCCCCGCCTCTGGAAAATCAGTTACCTCTAACTTTTATTTAACTGTTTTGATTGCTGTATTTCATAGTAGAAATTCTCTTTCATTGTTTGTAATACTTCATTGTCTTCTCATTCTTGGAAGAGTTGACAACTAAAAAATATTTATGGAAACACTGAACATGTCGGGAGAAATTTACTCCAACTTTGTGAAGTATATGGTGGTGCCAGTTCTTACTGAGGCTTTTGGGGTGATGTTACATAAATTGGCTTAGGTCTTGGGCACCCTCAATACTGGATAAGATTCTAGTGGTGTTCCACCCTCCCAACTTGTGATATTATTTACCATTTGTCCAAATATTCATCACCTTCCTAAGTTGCATGCTCTTCCTGTCACACTTCTGTTTTGCCTGTCCTTATGAGCTATACTTAAAAATAAAAATATCTGTATTCTTAATTTAGTGTTATTTGGGTGGATTAAAGGTAGATGGATGTGTTCAATCTGTCATTTTGACCATAAGTACTATAGCTTCCATTCTTTAGCTTAATTTTTAAAATTGATGCTTTTTAGGTGCCATCATAATTGTCTTTCCCTTTTTATTCTACATAGCATTGTTTCTCAATTTTATCCCTTTCTATGACTTCAACTATCATCCGTAGGCCAAAGACTTTCAATTTTGTATATATTTCCTACTTCTTTCCTGAATTTTCAGGGCTTTACTTCCAGTAGGAGGTTTTCAACCAGTAGTTGGATCTACATTTCTCTCAAATGAAATGTTTTCAAAATTAACCTGATAATTTTTCTACAATGTTATTGTGCCTTTTCTACATGAAAACTTGCTCTTCTTCATATATTTCCTCTTCTATTGGCATCACTAATGATCTAAGATCTAAAATTTGAATCATCCTTAACTTTCTTTTTTCCCTTACCACCTATATCCAGGTGGTTATCAAGTCCTACCAAATTTACTTTCTAAATTTTTCACTACACTTCACTTGTCCCCCACACATTATCAGTTGTCCTGCCTAATTTCAGGTTTTCAGCATCAATTATAGAGACTGTCACAGTAATCTAAATTGATCTTCCTTTGATTTCTCTAAACCTACAATCTATTGATATAAAGTAATCATTTAACAAACATTTATTGAGTACATGTGTCTGTTCCAGGTATGATATGACCTAGAAATACCACTGGCAAAAAGACCTGGTTACTTTTTATGTTAGTTGATAAATTGATTTATGGGGGAAATATCAAATTAATGGTAAATTACAAAACAGCATGTTAATTGTTATGATAGGAAAAATACAAGGTACTAGAGAACCATATAGGGGGACAATCTAACTTATACTTGGGAATAATTGGAGACACTTCCTAGGAGAAAGTCATGTATATAGAGATCATAAAATTAGAGAATATGTTCCATACAAAAGAAAGAGTCCCTGCCAAAGACTGTGAAGTGGTGGGCAACATATGATGGACTAAAAGAAATTCACTATGGTTGAGGTGGAGAATGAGAAGAAAATGGAATGAAATAAAGCTGGAGAAGTAATTAAGAGCCAGATCATTCAGCAGCTTCTAAATCAATTTTAGGAGACTAAGAATTTCTTCTAAGAAAAGCAGACACGAATAGGAAGTTTTATGATTCACTTTGCATTTTAGAAAAAAATTATCTTTCTGTGGGGAATGGATTGAAATGAATGAATTTGAAGAGGGAGACCAGTTGTAATAATTTAGGTGGAAGACAGTGATGGCTTGAAATAGGGTGATGGAAGTAGAGAATAAGAAAAATAGCCTTGCAGGGTTTAAGAGGTAGGTTTGAGGAGATAAAGAGTGGGAGAAATTAAGAATCACAGAAATTTCAGGTTTGAGGGACACGTGGCTGGCTCAGTCAGTTGAGCATCTGATCCTTGGTTTTGGCTCAGGTAGTGATATCCGGGTCCGTGGATTGAGCCCTGTGTCTGGCTTGTGCCCAGGGAGGAGTTTGTGAGAGATTTTTCTCTCTCCTTCTATCCACAACCCCCCCCCCCTGCCCAATAAAATAACTAACTAACTAAATCTTAAACAAAAAAAAAAAAATGGCAGGTCTGAAATAATAGTTCATCAATGAGTTAAATTTTTACCATGCTAAATTTGAAGTACTTATGGGACATCCAACTGCTGAAATACAGAAATCTGACTATATATACTCAGATGTATACATGCTCCATAGTTCCTTACTATGTTCAATGTAAAACCAAACCCCTTTACATGGTACACAGAGTCCTTTCTGTTCTCACCACAGTACTTCTGTCTGGCTTCATCTCTTAATAATAACTTCTAACTTCCTTAGCTACTTATTCATACTCTTTTATGCCTATTTGTCTTTAAACATACAGCAGCACATTTGACCCACAACACATCAATTTTTTATGAAATTTATCTTTGTTATTTCTTTTCTTTTCCTTTTTTAAAAGATTTTTATTTATTTCACAGAGAGAGAGAGAGAGAGACCGCACAAGCAGGGGGAGGAGCAGGCAGAGAGAGAGGGAGAAGCAGGCTCTCCACTGAGCAGGGAGCCCCATGCGGGGCTTGACCCCAGGACCCTGGGTTCATGACCTAAGCTAAAGGCAGACATGCAACTGACTGAGCCACCCAGTTTTGTAATTTCTGACAACACAAATCCTCCACACCAGGCATTCGTGAGTATGGTAGACCTCTCTCCCAAATTGTCAAATTCTTCCTCTATTACACAAAGCAGTTTAACTCCACATTTTACTCAAACTTGCTAATCCAATCACATCAAGGACTTTCATTTTACAGTCTCTTCTTAGGAGGAAGCTATTATTATATATGCCAAGACTAAAGAATTCAAAACCCAAAACATTCATATTTCTACTTTAGTACTCATTACATTGTAGTATGATTATTTTATTTTTTAAAAGATTTTATTTATTTGAGAGAGAGAGCGAGTGAGAGAGCATGAGAGGGGAGTTCAGAGGGAGAAGCAGACTCCCTATGGAGCTGGGAGCCTGATGTGGGACTTGATCCCAGGACTCCGGGATCATGACCTGAGCTGAAGGCAGTCGCTTAACCAACTGAGCCACCCGGTGCCCCTGTAGTATGATTATTTTAAAGCTTTCTCTTTCCCTCTTTAGGATATAAACAAAAAACATGTCTTTTTCATCTTTCTGTGATTCTAAACACAGTGACAAGCACATAGTAGGTACTAAAAATGTTTGTTAAATGGCAGGATTGGGTTCTGTATTATCCAAAAAGAAAATATTAGCTGAATTTGAAAAGTATATTCATGGCAGTTGGTTTGGTGTAAATTAAGAATAGTGGTAAATACATCTTGATATACTTATATCCCTCCATTCTCCCTTGAACTTACAGATTGATCCAGTTGCGATCATGTTAAGCTGTTCATTGCATCTTTGTCAGAAAGTCTGTGCTTATATCATTCTCTTCTTGACATATAAGTAGAAGCGGAGAAGGAATTTAAATCAATAAAGCTAACAACAAGCTGGAGAAGTGGAACCTGTCACTAAAGTACATGAGAGGTGAAGGGCGTATTGACAGTTCCTGGTAACTAAGTGGATTGGGTATTGATAGCAGAAGTCATTATGAAATGAACACTTACTTGAGATCATGTTTACATAAAGTTGTAAAGCAAGTAGGTATTGTAAATACCATGATAGCACTGTCCTTGAACCTGTTAGCCAGGGTTTTATAGCCTACTGCAATTATTGACTGCAAATATAATTCCTTTAATGCATATTTTAAAGTTTGAAATGCACTTGCTGACTTCACACAACAGTAGTCCCCTAATGACAGAAACTTTGCCTGTATTTCAGAAGAAAATTTCAAGACAGACCATGCATAAAGTGGTATGGTGAAAATGATAATACAAAGAGAACCAGATTTCCCCTGTGGCTTGGGTACCCTTTTACTTTAAATTTTAAACTTTGGGAAGTTGCATTCACTTTTTAAGGCCATATATTCAGTAATCTCAAGAGGTGTCTCATGATTTCTATCCATGGAAGATTCTAAGTTCTAAGATAATACATATGAATAGGAAAAGTGAAGCAAATATTAGATTACATTTTGACAGTTAAGGTATTAATGTCACCCTGAAATCCTCTGATATTTCAGATAGTGTATATGTATCTTCTTTCAAAATAAAGGGTACATACTTAGTAAGCAATAGCCATGCTGCAGATAAATGGATGATATGTGCCTGGGAATCATTATAGTCTATGACACGGAAAACTGTAGAAATACTAGGCATGCTTTACAGTATACTTGTAATGTCTACATTTTCTCTTCCTGAAACTTTGTCTGTAAGAGGAACAGAACAATCTTAAGCGACAGTATCCTTCCCCAATCCATCACCAGTGTTTAGGTAATACTTTGCACATTTCAAGCATGCAGACCAAATGAATGAATACAAATTTTAAAAACTAGCAATTTACAATGCCTCTGTTTTCCTAAGTGCCTTAAAGCAAATGCTTAAGGTTTTGTCAAAACCAGTAAATTTACCAGAACCAAAAGTGATGACATAAATATTATATCTTCTCTCTTTTCACTGGTCCCAAAGCAACAAAAAGCCAGTGTAGGAATGCTCCTCCCAGCAATTTAGGGCAGTCTTAGTATAGGCTGAGATGAGTTGGAGAATTTATTGCAGTGTTACATTTCAGTGTAATGGTAAGCTAAAGTCAAGATTTTGCCATAATAAAATTTTCTCAAATGAAAATCAGCAATCTCCTAACTTACTTTTCAAAAAGACTTTTCTGAAAAGATAAATTATACCACAATATAATGGCTTGTTAATTTAGAGAATTAGTAAAATCACTATCCTTATTTGTCATTCATTCTTGGAGTTTACAAATCTAAAGAGGTTCAAACTAAAATGAGTCTATGCAGAGGAAAAACTATCAATGACAATGGGAAAAATAATGTAGTCATATACACACCTATCCACTTAATCAACTGGTTCTCTTATTTTTTGTTTTCTTCTTTTTATCTGAGTAAATAGAATTAAGTAACTAATTTATTAATTAAGCAACTGCTAATCTTTCAAACTCCTTTTACTTTGGCCAGTAACATTTCTGTGTTGCCATTTGGCTAGATAGTCTCCATAATAATAGTAACACATGGGGCACCTGGGTGGCTCAGTGGGTTAAGCCTCTGCCTTCGGCTCAGGTCGTGATCTCAGGGTCCTGGGATCGAGCCCTGCATTGGGCTCTCTGCTCAGCAGGGAGCCCTGCTTCCTCCAGCCTCTCTGCCTACCTCTCTGACTACTTGTGATCTTTCTCTCTCTGTCAAATAAATAAATAAAATCTTTAAAAAAACAGTAGTGACACAGTAATGAATATACAACTTTCAAATTGTGGTATAGTTTTTAAAAATCCTATATTTCAGAGAGAGAGAGAGAAGGAGAGAGAAGAAAAAGAGTCAATAGGCAGTTTAAATGATAAGCTGACTTTGCATAACAATGGCCACCAGAAAAATATCTCAAAAATATGGAAATTGGCCACTGCAGCAAACCTGACTATCATTTATCATACAATGAGAAAGCAGAGTAGGAAGGAATAGTAATTTCATTCTAATGCTTCTCTAACTCAAAAGCCATACTCCATTAAGAAAAGTTTGTAGGTATTCACAATATTCATTCTCCTTGAAATTAACGAACTCTTTAATCCTTAAACTTTTTAATTTTCTCTGTTCTAGTTGATCACTTTTGCGGTTGTGATCCAGTAAAAGCTCAGAGTAAACATTTCTTCCAAAGTATTTATCTGCAGGCATACCACAGTGGAAAACAGAGCAAGCTGGTGGACTAAGCATAACCACAGGAGCCAGAAGCATTACTGGTTTTCTGGAACAATTCATATAATCTATTCCACTACTTGAAACAATACTTACCTATAGTGCCATACTCTCAATTAAACTGAATGGTTATAATTTAGAATTATTTCTTCTTCAAAGATCCAACTAAGTCTTATATTTCAATTAATATTCAGTCATTTTGTACAATCTCATGTTTTCAGTATTGCTGCAGTGCAATGTTACACACCGATCAATATTCATAAAAGTCTCAAGATTTAGGATTAGAAGTAGAAAATCACACGAAGAAACTATAACTTCTTAAGATGGGTGATAAAGCGTAAGTAGAATTATGATTTCAGTTCTTGTGTGTAGGAGGTGGAGATCAGAAGAGCAAATATCCATGAAGTTCAAAACAACTACATAGGAAACATATCAAATGAAAAACAGTTAAGATGATGGTCTGAAAAGGATCATGTTTCAGAAACACAGATAAGAATACCAGGCTGATGAGTTTTGTGAACAGGATGGAAATTGGTGGGAAATAATAGATTTTGGCTAAAAATCAATGTAAGAATCTTAAAAGATAATCTGTGTATAACTGAAAAGTCTCTAAAAAAAACACATCAGCAATTTCATTTTGATGGTAACTCAGATTATTCTCACATAGGATGAGTGTAACTTTTTCTCAGTTTTCTTGTTTATTTTTTGGTTTCCTGTATTTTTTTTCAGTTTTGTTTTTTAACTTTGAATAGAAAAAAAGACTTGATCCATCTCCATAGGAAAAAAAAAAAGAGCAGTGATGAGCTCAGCAAAGAACCTTATTCTCTTATCCAAATGAGGTCCTACCAAACTCAAGGAGTTCTGACTTGACTGCTTTCTAAAATAGAATACATTCAAAGATAAATCTCCAATGAGAAAGAAAATCTTTGTTTCAGTTGTTTCATGATAATTAAACCCAGAGGAATTAAGGCAAATACCAGAAGGTTAGGAATCTAGTTGATTGTATATTGGTGTGCTAAGATCACTAACATGAGACAAAGAAGACATTGATATGCTGCATAATCCTGGAGGAAGAGAGGGCTTGGTCAGAATTACAGTGTATTTAGGAGGTCAATTATCTAGACTGAAATAAATTCATCAGACATTTACCACTACACAAAATAGTAGCCTCTTCTCCCCCTCCCAGGAGTTGGTGCTCAGTATCTTTACATCCTGTTTTATTACTTCCTCATAGTATTAATCTTCATTTAGTACCCTCTACACTTACTTGCTTATTTGTTTACTGACTTTCTCTGCATTCTAAGATGTAAGTTTAATGAAGGCAAGGAGTTTGTCTTATCATTGCTGTATTTCCTGTACATGGTGGGTAAATACTGAATAAGTGAATCAATTATATTTGGCTTAGTGAGATGTTAAGAATGTGGCTCAAATGTATCTTTTGAAAAATAAATATGATTTTATTTATTTTTTTTAAAGATTTTATTTATTTATTTATTTGACAGAGATCACAAGCAGGCAGAGAGGCAGGCAGAGAGAGAGAGGAAGGGAAGCAGGCTCCCCGCCGAGCAGAGAGCCCGATGCGGGGCTCGATCCCAGGACCCCGGGATCATGACCCGAGCCGAAGGCAGAGGCTTTAACCCACTGAGCCACCCAGGTGCCCCAAATATGATTTTAATTGTTATTCTCTATAAGCAGATATAAGAACACATAGCTGATGGTCAGTTGATACCTAAAAATATTTTTCATGTATGAAAACTCAAAAGTTATTTTAGTAGAGCATATCAAAGTGAAGTTGCAAATCATCAGAGATATTGCTATCACACATTTTAAAATATGTTAGGCACAGAAAATAACAAATGCCATTTCTAAACAAACAGCTCCAGTTATAAATTATACTGTACAGTGTTTTATTTATGGTCAGAGCCCATGGATTATGGAGACTAAGGAAGTACACCTGAGAAGCGAAATTCATTTATCTGCTTTGACTCTATTTTTAGCAAAAAGAATCACAGTGATGGTTTGGTTACCTCATTCAGAGTACTTTAGGTATGTGAAATGAATATCTCAGAAATCTTTTTGAAGAGAAAAAGTATAGCCTTTTTTCAGTTCTCTTAATCATAATGAATCAGGGCCACAGTTATTATAAGAGTGCAAAATCGAACATGAATAGCAATTGTTTAAACAGAAGTTATTCTCTACTAGGCTAATTGTAAGTGAGTTCTGTCAAAGAAAAGTGGTTGTTTTTGATCAAACCATTTTGAGGTGTAGTTCGGAAGATAATTATACCATATAACTAAATATTCCAATTAAAATGTATAAATTTAAAGCAGTTTTTCCATGGGATGAAAAAATAAAATATGTAGCAGTCTTTGGAAATCCTCCCAGTAACAAACTGTAAATCAGTAGGAGGCAGGCTACCTCCCTAGGCAAATTATTTATTTGATTTTATAGATAGGTGAGTGAAGCAGTAAAGTGTTGAACTACAAATCATCACTGCAGTCATAAATACAATTCAACTGGTTTGATTTTTTAAGCCATTTATAAATATTTCAAAAGAGTAATTCCTCCAGGATGTCTGATACCTCCTGCCAGCTACATGGGGGTTGTTGGGATGGGTTAGTTACCAAGAAACATGGCAAGAAGGCACTGGAGAGAGTAATCTATATTTGAGGAGAAGATTCCTATGGTTATCCCAGACAAATTGTATTAGCTGACAGGAGGGACAAATGTTTGTGTGGGGGAAAGTAGACAAAGCAAGAGGTCAGGAGTTGGAGAAATAGTGTCAATTTGGAAAGAAGTGATGCAAAGGAAGAGTGAAGTGATGAAGTCCAGGAATTTGGTTGCTAATAGGCTGAAGTTCCTACAGATTATTTTTAAAGATGCTGGTCTCATGGTACAGGAATAGATGGTGAATTAAACATGGGTACAAATTATAGATATTGGATTTTTAAAAAAAGATTTTATTTATTCATTTGACAGAGAGAGAGAGAGACAGCAAGGGGAGGAACACAAACAGGGAATGGGAGAAGGAGAAGCAGGATTCCCACTGAGCAGGGAGCAGATGTGGGGCCTGATCCCAGGACCCTAGGATCACAACCTGAGCTGAAGGCAAAAGTTAAACAACTGAGATACTCAAGCGCCCCTAGATATTGGATTTTGAAATGCTTTAATTCGTTGAGACTTTTTGGGGTCTTGAAAGCGTGTGAGTAAATTTTGCTTATACAAAGAATATAAATAATTATGCCAGAAGGTGGACTATAGAACAAATCAAACAAAGCTTTTGCAGTTTCTTCCCTCCAGAGGTGGAATACATATTCCCATTCCTTTCTAGCTTGGCCTTGTGTCTGTCTTTGATGGACATATGTGGTGGAGGTAATGCTATGTGAGTTTCAAAGCTTAGGACTCAAGAGGTCTTACAGTTTTTGTCTTCACCCTTGGAATGATGCCTGGACTCTGATACATCAGGAAGACTGTCTAACTCATTAGAAGAAGAGGGCCATGTGGAAGAGAACCAGAGCATTCCAGCTGATAACCAGTTCCTACTACCAGATGTCTGAACAGGACTATCTTGGATCTTTCATGCCTGTTGATCAGCACCTAAATATAGCAAATGAAGGAGCCCTGTTGAAACCAGCAGAAAATCTGCCTCACCAGCCCATGGATTCCCAAAGAATACTAAATCATTGCTGTTTTAAGTTCTAAAGCAGTACTTAACTTAAACAGTTTGTCCATTCTTTTGCTTATTGTCCATCCATCTATCCATCCATCCTTCCATCCATGCATCCCATATTTCTTGAATGTATATACTGTACAAGTTACTGGGGACACACATGATCCAGATAGATGTATTACTTCTTTTCATCTCTGCTTATGTTGCACTTTTTTATGTTGCACAATTAGACCTTTGCAGGTAGTACGTGAGGTGAGAAGGAATATATTAGAAAATTTCTGTTGTAGGGGCGCCTGGGTGGCTCAGTGGGTTAAGCCTCTACCTTCAGCTCAGGTCATGATCTCAGGGTCCTGGGATCAAGCCCCTCTTCGGGCTCTCTGCTCAGTGAGGAGTCTGCCTCCTCCTCTCTCTCTGCCTCTCTGCCTACTTGTGGTCTCTGTCTGTCAAATAAATAAATAAAATCTTTAAACAAAAAGAAAATTTCTGTTGTAAAGGTCTGAGACTAGACCTTGATAGTGAGAAGATGGAAAAGTTAGCATTTCCAAGTTGCAGTTTTCTGTTCCCCAGAGACTTAAGTTCCTCTTTGGGATAGACGGATTCTTTGTTCTGAGGGGAAAAGTGGGAGAAAAAGTGCTTAATCATATGGTATAATCATTTTCTGAACTATGCCTTAAGTAGTTCAGGTGTACTTTACTACTTAAGGTAGTTAAGTAGTTCTACCTTAACTAGAACAACTTTTCTGGTTCTAGTTAACCAAAACTACTGGTTAACTAGTGGTTAACTTGTTTTGATCAAGTTAACCACTTGATCAAGAGCAACCACTTTTCTTAAATTTGACAGAACTCACAATTAGCTTTCTAGAGAATAAATTCTGTTTAAAAAAACAACCTCCCCACCAAAATCTTAAAAAACAAAAAACAAAAAACACTGTAATAGGTCTTCTATTTGTAGGAAGTAAATGATTATCCATCACTTGTTTTGAAAAGAGACTTTGAAATAATTTAAATGCAGGTATTCTAAACTAAAAAGATAAATGCTCTGTTTGTTATATAAGTTGGGCATATATTTTATATGTATTAGGTTTTTGAGGATTCTTTCAGTTTTAAGGGGTAGAAGGTTGAAGATAGAATTTTTTTTTAAGTATAGATTTAGAAAGCAACCTGAATAGATACTGCTGGTTGGTCCTGGAATGCTTGCTCTTCTCTAAGCAACTGCTGGTAGATTATGTAGGAATTCTGAAGACTGCAGGAAGAGCACACAAGCCTGGTCTCCCATGGGACTGGAGGGAGTCCTGTTAAAAGGGAAAGGACTGAGCAGGTTCCATGTGACCAAATGGCAGCAGATTGCTGGAGTCTTCTCATAGAAGTTATTGGGTATGAATGAACAACAAACATTGGAGGAACACACTGTGTTTTTGGGTAATTGGTCAGTTGATAATCCTGGACCAAATCCTTCTCCTGTGTAGAGTTATTGGTATTGCCCCCTAGAGAAAGTAGATATTTACTCTCCAAAAAGTCTTGGAAAGCAAATAGGAATGGAGAAGTTTGGTGTAAGGCTGAAGTAGATGGGGATTCTCTTCCTGTTAACTGGACCCACGCTCTGGGTAGTGTAGATATACTTGAAGATACTCCCATTATGGAAAGTATTTCCAAAACAACCCAGGAGAAGCCATGGTATTTACCCTTGCATTATCCCCTAACTTTTAATAAATCTTTTTAAAAGCTGCAAATTTTAGTTGAATGATAGGGATTAAGAATGGGGTCATGATCTTTGTCATTTCTTATTTCTAAGAACCCAGGTGAACCACTTTTCTTCATGAACCTCAGTTTTCTTGTTTTTGAAAACAAGGATAATATATGACTTAGGACTATTGTATGGATCAAGTGGAATAATTTATTCCAAAAATACTTTGAAACTCCAAGGAACCATGGAAATATAAGTAATTATAATAAACCTTCTATTATATATAATTCTAATAAATCTTTCTGACTCTGTCTCAGACTTCTCTGAAATCACATCTTGTGCAGTAGAAGTTTGCACTTATATTGAAAATAAATTCCATGAGTCAGTAATCAGAATCAGATGTTCTATAACAACCCTAGTCTAATACAACTTTAAACTTTAAGCAGCTCAGAAAACTGAGAAGAGAGAATTATAAAATTGTGGTAGAAATTTGTGCTTCTCTACAATCAAAGTTCTTTTGGGGAAAAATGAGAGAATTCTTAAGTAGGGCACTGCAGGCAAATAAATACTTTCGGATCAAGTTTTCTTTTTTTCTCCTCTAAGAATCTGGTATTAACAGAAGAACCCAAAGAGATTCCTCCCTCCCCCTTTTTTTTCTTAAAATGAATGGCCAAGCCTTCAGATTAATTGGATGACACCCGATTAATACGTGTGCTGTCACTCTTACAAGTCCGAGTTCTGTTAGCTTTTGAATAGTAATGACTCATCTTGGGGCTACATTATTAGAGAACCTAATTTATTGAGGGAACCAATTAATTAAATATGTCTTTCCTCCTTGTCTTAGTCTGTTTAGGCTGCTATAACAAAAACCACAGACCAGGGAGTTTGTCAACAACAGAAATGTATTTCTTATAGTTCTTGGGCTGGTAGGGTGCCAGCATGGTGGGACTCTGGTGAAAGCCCTTTTCTGGGTTGCATATTGCTGGCTTCTCACTGTGTACTCACATGCCAAAAGAGGCAAGCTAGCTCTTCAAGGTCTCTTTTATAGAGGCACTAATTCCAATCATGAAGACTCTGCCCTCCTGACATAATCATCTCAAAAATCCCCTCCATTTAATACCATCATCTTGAGGGTTAAGATTCAAACCTATGAATTTTGGAGGGTGACACAAACATTCAGACCATAGCACCCCTATTGTAGAATTTTCACTATAGTACTTGTGTTTACATAGTTAGAGGAACATTGAAAATAATCTTCCAAGAATAGCATAAATACACCTTTATGAATAATGAAAGTTGGTATATGTATTTAGTTATTCTCTCTTTGTGCAAGGAACTGTTTTAATTTGCACTTTCAGTATTTATGAAAATATAGTAAGTACAGTTAAGGAGTTATATTCTTTTTAAAAAAAA
>RCUC01157783.1:0-63075 GCA_003697995.1 Taxidea taxus jeffersonii | reverse complement strand
CCCCTGGGAAGCCATCTGGCCCTGGGCTTTTGTTTGTTTGGAGATTTTTGATGACTGTTTCAATCTCCTTACTGGTTATGGGTCTGGTCAGGTTTTCTATTTCTTCCTGGCTTAGTTGTGGCAGTTTATATATCTCTAGGAATGCATCCATTTCTTCCAGATTGTCAAATTTGTTGGTGTAGAGTTGCTCATAATATGTTCTTATAATTGTTTGTATTTCTTTGGTGTTGGTTGTGATCTCTCCTCTTTCATTCATAATTTTATTTATTTGGGTCCTTTCTCTTTTCTTTTTGATAAGTCTGGCCAGGGGTTTATCAATCTTATTAATTATTTCAAAGAACCAGCTCCTAGTTTCGTTGATTTGTTCTATTTTTTTTTTTTTTAGTTTCTATTTCATTGATTTCTGCTCTGATCTTTATGATTTCTCTTCTCCTGCTGGGTTTAGGCTTTCTTTGTTGTTCTTTCTCCAGCTCCTTTAGGTTTAGGGTTAGATTATGTATTTGAAACCTTTCTTGTTTCTTGAGAAAGGCTTGTATCACTTTATATTTCCCTCTCAGGACTGCCTTTGCTGTGTCACACAGATTTTGAACTGTTGTGTTTTCATTATCGCTTGTTTCCATGAATTTTTTCAATTCGTCTTTAATTTCCTGGTTGACCCATTCATTCTTTAGAAGGATGGTGTTTAGTCTCCATGTGTTTGGGTTCTGTCCAACTTTCCTCTTGTGATTGAGTTCTAGCTTCAGAGCACTGTGGTCTGAAAATATGCAGGGAATGATCACTATCTTTTGATACTGGTTGAGACCTGATTTATGACCCACGATATGATCTCTTCTGGAGAATGTTCCATGGGCACTAGAGAAGAATGTGTATTCTGTTGCTTTGGGATGGAATGTTCTGAATATATCTGTGATGTCCATCTGGTCCAGTGTGTCATTTAAAGCCTTTATTTCCTTGTTGATCTTTTGCTTGGATGATCTGTCCATTTCAGTGAGGGGAGTGTTAACATCCCCTACTATTATTGTATTATTGTCAATGTATTTCTTTGATTTTGCTATTAATTCGTTTATATAGTTGGCTGCTCCCATGTTAGGGGCTTAGATATTTAAAATTGTTAGATCTTCTTGTTGGACAGACCCTTTGAGTATGATATAGTGTCCTCCCTCATCTCTTATTATAGTCTTTGGCTTAAAATCTAACTGATCTGATATAAGGATTGCCACTCCAGCTTTCTTTTGATGTCCATTAGCATGGTTAATTGTTTTCCACCCCCTCACTTTCAATCTGGAGGTGTCTTCGGGTCTAAAATGAGTTTCTTGTAGGCAGCATATTAATGGTTTTTGGTGTTTTTCTTTTTATCCATTTGTAAACCTGTGTCTTTTGATTGGGGCATTTAGCCCATTTACATTCAGGGTAACTATTGAGAGATATGAACTTAGTGCCATTGTATTGCCTGTAAGGTGATTGTTACTGTATATTTTCTCTGTTCCTTTCTGATCTACTACTTTTAGGGTCTCTCTTTGCTTAGAGGACCCCTTTCAATATTTCCTGTAGAGCTGGTTTGGTGTTTGCAAATTCTTTCAGTTTTTGTTTGTCCTGGAAACTTTTTATCTCTCCTTCTATTTTCAATGATAACCTAGCTGGATATAGTATTCTTGGCTTCATGTTTTTCTCGTTTAGTGCTCTGAATATATCATGCCAGTTCTTTCTGGTCTGCCAGGTCTCTGTGGATAAGTCTGCTGCCAATCTAATATTTTTACCATTGTATGTTACAGACTTCTTGTCCCGTGCTGCTTTCAGGATTTTCTCTTTGTTGCTAAGACTTGTAAATTTTACTATTAGATGACGGGGTGTGGACCTATTCTTATTGATTTTGAGGGGGATTCTCTGCACCTCCTGGATTTTGATGTTTGTTCCCTTTGCCATATTAGGGAAATTCTCTATGATAATTCTCTCCAATATACCTTCTGCTCCCCTCTCTCTTTCTTCTTCTTCTGGAATCCCAATTATTCTAATGTTGTTTTGTCTTATGGTATCTCTCGAATTCTCCCCTCGTGGTCCATTAGTTGTTTGTCTCTCTTTTGCTCAGCTTCTTTATTCTCTGTCATTTGGTCTTCAATATCACTAATTCTTTCTTCTGCCTCATTTATCCTAGCAGTAAGAGCCTCCATTTTTTATTGCATCTCATTAATAGCTTTTTTGATTTCAACTTGGTTAGGTTTTAGTTCTTTTATTTCTCCAGAAATGGCTTTTATCTCTCCTGAGAGGGTTTCTCTAATATCTTCCATGCTTTTTTTGAGCCTGCCTAGAACCTTGAGAATCATCATTCTGAACTCTAGATCTGACATATTACCAAAGTCCGTACTGATTAGGTCCCTAGCCTTTTGGTACTGCCTCTTTTTCTTTTCTTTTTTTTTGTGGCGAGTTCTTCCACCATGTCATTTTGTCCAGATAAGAATATATGAAGGAGCAAATGAAATACTAAAAGGGTGGCAAAGACCCCAGGAAAATGTGCTTTAACCAAATCAGAAGAGACCCCAAATTGTGGGGGGAGGGCAAGGGGATAAGAAGAAGTTCAGAAAAAAAATTTAGAAAGAACACAAATAAAGAAAAAATACAAAAAAGAAAAAAATATATATCTATATATATATATTAGAGTGGTGACTAGAGCAGGGTCACCCACTTAATTTTGGGAGTATTTTGGTTTCTAAGAAGAAACTACCTCCCAAAATTTTAAAGAATGAAAGATATATATAAGGGTAAATACAATGAAGGGATGGAATATTACTATAAAAATGAAAAACAAAAATTTTTTTAAAATTTCTAACAAAGGAGTTCATAAGGTAAGTTGGTTGGGAGAATAAAGAAAGTAGAGAGAATTTGCTCGGGCTGGAGACTAGATCAAGCACGTTGCTAGATTTAGGGTGTATTTTGATCTAATAGAAGAAGTTGTACCTCAAATTTTTTTAGAAGAAAAAACCCTATGTGTATACAAAAAATAAAGTTAGATACAATGAAGGGTAATATATGACTATAAAAATGAAGGTTCAAAAAGATTTTTTTAAATAAAAGGTATTAAGATAAACTAGTTAAAAAACGTTAGAAGAGGAATGGGTAAAAGCTAAAAAAAATTAGCAGAAGAAAATTTAAAAAATTAATTAATTTTGCAAGACTAAAGATTCATGGGGAGAAAGCCATGGATTCCATGCTTTGCTTTCTCCTTCTCTGGAATTCTGCTGTTCTCCTTGGTATGTGAACTTGGGCTTGGCTGGATGTTCTTGTTGATCTTCTGGGGGAGGGGCTGTTGTAGTGATTCTCAAGTATCTTTGCCCCAGGCGGAATTGCACCACCCTTACCAGGGGCCAGGCTAAGTAAGCTACTCAAGTTCACTTTTGGGAACTTTTGTTTCCTAAATGCTTTCTGTAGAGTTCCAGAGGACGAGAATGAAAATGGCGGCCTCCCAATCTGTGGCCTGGAGGAGCTAAGAGCTCGGGGCCCCACTCCTCAGTGCGCCCTCAGAGAAAAGTGCTTAATCACTCCCGTCTCCCTGGCCTCCGGCTGCGCTCCGAGGTCACCCAGCCTGTGACCAAGCGTCTCTGTCTCTGGCACACAGCTCTGCCTGGAGTCTCTGAACCCCACAGGTCCCCAAGGCGGGGTCTCCCCAGATCTTGTGGGGACCCCACTCACAGAGCAGTGGTCTGTGTCACAGATTACGGTTCAAGGTAATCCC
The DNA here is from genome assembly GCA_003697995.1 of Taxidea taxus jeffersonii. Lineage (NCBI taxonomy): Eukaryota > Metazoa > Chordata > Mammalia > Carnivora > Mustelidae > Taxidea > Taxidea taxus. The sequence continues at coordinate 59,348 of RCUC01157783.1, read as the reverse complement.
GAGTTGAGAGTTCACTCCTCGGCTCTGTCTCTGTAGCCGGCTTCCCCACTCTAATACCTGTGAGCTCTGCAACACTCAGACACCCCCGATCCTTCTGTGACCCCGCGGGACCTGAGGCCACGCTGTCCCCGCATGGGCTTCACCCTGGTTTAGCCTCTGGAGCGATGTCCCTCAGTGGAGCAGACTTTTAAAAGTCCTGATTTTGTGCTCCGTTGCTCCGCCGCTTGCTGGGAGCTGGCCCCTCCCCCCGTGGTCTATCTTCCCGCCGCTTTGGATTCACTTCTCCATCGGTCCTACCTTTCAGAATGTGGTTGATTTTCTGTTTCTAGAATTGTTGCTCTTCTTCTCTTCGATCTCCTGTTGGATTTGTAGGTGCTCGGAATGTTTTGATAGGCTATCTAGCTGATCTCCTGCTGCCTGATGTCCTCTCAGCCTGCTACTTCTCCACCATCTTGACTCCTCAATAGTTTTTTTTTTTTTAAGTTTCTTTCTCTCACGTAGTAGTTTCAGAAAGAGTGTGGTAGGTCAGTGTGGTAGCTTTGTTCATATGAGGACCCAGTTCGGCTCCAAGTCATGGTTCTGCCATCTCCTGGCTAGTGTGCCTCAAACTTCGATGTGCCTAGGAATTCCTCAGGGATTTTGTTAAAATGCAGATTTTATCTTATAAGATTTGGGGCAGGGAGTTCCTGGGTGGCTCAGTTGGTTAAGCATCTGCCTTCAGCTCAGGTCATGATCCTGGAGTCCTGGGATGGAGTCCCACATCGGACTCCTTGCTCAGTGTGGAGCCTGCTCTCTCCCTCTGCCCCTTCCCACTCTGCTTGTGTTCTCTCTCTCTCTCAAATAAATAAATTAATCAATCTTAAAAAAAAAGAAGAAAGTCTGGGGAGGGACCTGAGATTCTGCTTTTCTAACAGTTCCTTGATGAGGCAATGCTGCCATTCCCTGACCTCACTGGGATAGCGTGACCCTAGGGCTTCTTATTGCATTTCAAAGCTGAGCCCCACCTTCAGGGTCAGAACTGTAGGAAAGGGAAAGGTGGGGTGTCAGAGGCCACTTTGATGACTTAGAGGTGGCACATATCACGTCTCCCATTCCTTGGGTGAAATCTTTGCTCTGTGGCGGCCTATCACTGCAAGAACATTCGGGAAATGTAGTCATGCCAGGCAGCCACGGACACAACTACAGCTCCATTACTTTTGAACAGTGGGAAGCAGACATCCGCAGACAACTCCCAGTTCCTGTCACCTCACTCTATCTAATGTTTCCACACTCACCTCCCCAAGGCCTCTGGTGATCACCCAAGAAGGGGAGGCATCCCCATGGATGTGTCCAGGACACTTTCCAGACCCGCACATCACAGCATTCTTTCCTTCGACACCTTCTTGAAAAATGCCACACCTGGAATTTCCTGAGTGCAGAGGAGAGAAGGCACGAGCAGACCCTCTTTCTCCCTCCGTGACTTTGAAAGTGAACAAAAGGACCAGATTATACCTTCTCAGGATTGACTTGTTTAATGCTTCCTGTTCGGGTGAGAATAAATTGATGCTGCAAGCCCACTATCACATCATTTCAGCAGAGACGGTCTTGCGGGCCTGGAGCAATGGTGCTGCGGGTTTTCCCATCCAGCGAGTGAGATAAAATAATAAACGAGTCCAGGCTGTTGGCAAGATGCACAGGCAGCCTGAGAATGAATCATAATCACAGTGCATTTGCAATAAAGCCCCCGTTTATATGCAGACAGACAGCAACATGAGATGGCCCAGTAGCTCAAGGATGAAAATGAAAATTGAACGAAAAACGTATCGTTCATGAGGGATGATATGTGTCCTACTATTTTTATTTACCTGATTGAAAATTGTCTGGCTTATCCACTGAAGGAAAATTTCATTTCCTGATACTCCTCTCAATACTCAAGCAAATGAAATAGAATTAACTAAAAATGGAATGATATAATTTGCTTTAGCCAAAAGGCTAGAAGGGCAAGGAATAATCGAGTAAGCATTCCATGGCTGCTCTAGTAGGTCCTGAATAAATGAATGTGTAGGGAGAGATACTAAGCTGTTCTCTGAAAAAAAAAATTAAATATGTATATTATCCCCTCAAAATACAGCCCTAGGAAACAATGAGCCTTTAGTTGGATTTTCTCCCCAACATGGTATTTCTTTGCTGTCTTTCATTGAAATGAAAAATCTCAAAATAAGAAGAAACCCCGAAATATTACTTATGAAATCAAATAAGGCTACAGTGTCCTTCCATTAGCCCCAACAGTTGCTTCCAATCATTGTGACCACATTTTCTCATCTATGTCTTTTAGAGAAACAATATTTGTATTTCAGGAGGAAAGCTGAGAATTGACTCATTTTCTGTGGCTGCTTGAGCCTACAGCGGCACTCTTAGAAAAGAAGGACAAATTCCTCCTGGATTCTGAGTCAAGAGCTGCAGGTTTAAATCCCAGCCACTTCGTTTCCAAATAAACATGATAAGGATGACAACAGTGACAAAGATGCTGATGATGATGGCAAGAGGCAGCATCTGAGGAATGCTGATGGAGGACATGCACTGTTCAAAACTTTTGTGTGTCAGCTCATTCGTTCTCCTACAGGCTCCTTGGGGCAGGTGATAGTAGGTTCCTGACTTTACAGATGAGAGGAAATAAGGCACAGAGATGCAAAATATCTCTCCTATGGTCAGACAGCTAGGAGAGCAGACCACATTCACCCAAAACCTGTTTCTTCTTTCTGGGCACAAATCCAGCTGACATCTCCCAGCTGCTTTTGCAGTAAGAGAGGCACTGGACTAAGTAGCAGCTGATGGCACGTGAGAGACGTGTGTCATTTCTAGAAGCTGGAGTGCCCCTTCCATGCACTTTTGCTGGCTAGATGAAGATGAGGATGAGGAACTGGTGGGGAGCAGAGCCACAGGTGGAAGGAGTCTGGGTCCTCGAATCACTCCCATCAGTCAGAAACAGCCTCCCTGGGTTGTCATACGGATGAAAAATAAACTTTTACTTTGTCTGAACTAATACACTTGGGGGGGGGCTCCTTGGTACCACAGGCTAGCCAGTGCTGGCTAACAAACCAGGAAGTGGGCGAATCTGAATTTGAACCCAGGCAGTCTGGCTGCAGAGTTCATCTTGGTTGTAATCACTTAACCTACTTCTTAATTTGGAAAAAATGAGAGTGACTGTTACAACCTGTCTCTCCAGGCTTCTAAGCTGATGTCCTGAGGTCTCCAGAAAAAGACTGCCTTCTGAATAGTTTCTGAGACAATTTGGGAAAGAGTTAGGAGTACCGGTGAGGTATTTTGCTTGGTTATTGGTTAAAATTCTACCCAGGATCAGAGACTTGCCATAGCTAGGGCCATGATACCTTCTCTCTCTCGGGACCATAGTCATCAGCTGGGTTCTCCACAGGCTCCATGATGCTCTTTCTGCCATTCCCCAACTCCAGATGGGATGTCTTCTGGCCAAGGCAAGATGCAGCCCATCCCTTCTCTATAATGAGTGCCACCGTCTTCCCTCTGGGGGGGGTTGTCTATAAAAGTGCCAATTCTCCTAAATCTAGTCTCTCCCATGGTAGCTTTTTTTGTTTTCCCCCTTGTCTGCTGCTGAGATCCCAGTGTGACATAAGCCAGCTTGCCTGACTTTTCGCCCTCATAGTATTTGTCCTGCCCACATGAAAGGGTTAGTGTAAGGATGATTTTAGGTATATAAAAGTATGTTGCAAATGTACAGTATAAAATTGGTTATTAGCATGTTTAAATTTTTAAATCTCGTGTAAAAGAGGAAATTTTATTTTGTTCAAATAGACATTAGTTGAAGAAATAACCCAAGTGCTTCTTAAAAAAATTTTTTTTATAATCATATAACGTATTATTAGCCCCAGGGGTACATGTCTGTGAATCGCCAGGTTTACACACTTCACAGCACTCACCATAGCATATACCCTCCCCAGTGTCCATAACCCAACCACCCTCTCCCAACACCCCTGCCCCCAGCAACTCTCAGTTTGTTTTGTGAGATTAAGAGTCTCTTATGGTTTGTCTCCCTCCCAGTCCCATCTTGTTTCATTTATTCTTTTCCTACCCCCCAAACCCCTCAGATTGCATCTCCACTTCCTCATATCAGGGAGATCATATGATAGTTGTCTTTCTCTGATTGGCTTATTTCATTAAGCATAATACCCTCTAGTTCCATCCACGTCGTCGCAAATGGCAAGATTTCATTTCTTGTGATGGTTGCATAGTATTCCATTGTATATATATACCACATCTTCTTTGTCCATTCATCTGTTGATGGACATCTAGGTTCTTTCCATAGTTTGGCTATTGTGGACAATGCTGCTATAAACATTCGGGTGCATGTGCTCCTTCAGATCACTACGTTTGTATCTTTAGGGTAAATACCCAGTAGTGCAGTTGCTGGGTCATAAGGTAGCTCTATTTTCAATTTTTTGAGGAACCTCCATGCTGTTTTCCAGAGTGGTTGCACCAGCTTGCATTCCCACCAACAGTGTAGGAGGGTTCCCCTTTCTCCGCATCCTTGCCAGCATCTGTCATTTCCTGACTTGTTAATTTTAGCCATTCTGACTGGTGTGAGGTGGTATCTCATTGTGGTTTTGATTTGTATTTCCCTGATGCCGAGTGATGTGGAGCACTTTTTCATGTGTCTGTTGGCCATGTGGATGTCTTCTTTGCAGAAATGTCTGTTCATGTCCTCTGCCCATTTCTTGATTGGATTATTTGTACTTTGGGCCAAGTGCTTTTTTTTTTTTTTTTTTTTTAAATAACAAGCATTTATTTAGCTCAGAAGTGTGCAGGGAAAGCTGGGTACTTCTGCTGGTCTGGGGTTGGTCTGACTGATCTTGGCTGAGCCCACTCACGTACCTGCAGTCAGCTTGTGGATTGGTTGCGGGATTCCTGGTTTAGCAGGTCTCAGCTGAGATGATCCCTTTCTGTTTCATATAGTCTTATCTGACAGCAGGCCAGCCCAGATTTCATATTATCTTCATGATGAAGATAAAAGTTCAAACAAGGGAGTAAAAGCACACAAGGTGTTTTGACCATATGTCCTTGGGCTAGTATTTGGCCATTTATTCTTACTTTCTGTATTCCTGATGTTCTAGTATTGGGGCTTGATTCCAGAGAGACTGCTCCTCCTGTTGTTAATTCCTGAAGACAGTAAACGATCTTGCTGTGAGTGTGTCATTCATATACTAACCAACCATTCCAGAGGTCACACTCCCAACATCTAACTCTCATTACCAAGTCAATGTTCCTCCTGCCCTATATCACCCCAGGGTCTACTACTAGATACCTACAGATCACCCTTATAGTCCAGAGCTGCCAAAATTACTCAAACTATTCAATCCTAAACTCACTTAGCATATCTACCTTGCATTGCTCTTTCTCTCTACAAATAACCAATAAAGGTTCTGGGCCATGTTCTCTCCTCTTTTCCTTCTGCCCTCTGATTCATACTGCTGGTTCTGCAGGTGGCCCTGTGTGGCATACAGTGCCTCTTGGGTCTGGGGATCTGTGAATATAAATTTCTTTCTTAATGACAATGATTTCTATGTCTGTGTGTCTTATATCTGATTACAAATACAAAACAAAAGAAAATGATAACAATAACAAAACCCCCAAACACTGGGTGTATCTTAAAATAACTGGAAACTGGCATGTCACTTCTACCACATTTTATGGGGCCAAGTGCTTTTTAAATGATAGTTTCTAAGATTTGATTTTGCAGGTAAAATTAATTCAGATGCACTGTGTATCACATAAGCATTTTTGAAAGACTTGAAGTGAGTGTGCCTGGGTGGCTCAGTCGGTTAGGTGTCCAGCTCTTGATTTCCGCTCAGGTCATGATCTTAAGGTTGTGAGATGGAGCCTGGTGGTGGGATCTGCCCTGGGTGTGGAGCCTGCCTAAGATCCTCTCTCTCCCTCTGCCCCTCCTCCCTGCACTGGCCAAAAAAAAAATTAAAGCAAAAACTGAAGATGATGTTGGAGTGTGGAAGTAATTACCAAGGATCACAACTGAAAAGTGTTAATAACTGCAAATAACACTTCCATTGGCAATTCTTAATGGCAAAGACTGCTGGTTCCTTTGTGGTTTCTTTTATGCTGAATTATGGCATGGAAGCAAACTGTTAATTACAAAAGGCTGAGATGAAGCCATCTTGACACAGACCTGTAATTCTTATTTGCTCAACTTTGGCAGATACTGTTCCGGGACATTATAGGCTCTACCCATAGGGTTGAAAGTACTTCTATATACCATTTTAGTTCATGAGGAGAAAGCTCTTCTCTATATCCACTCTTTCTGGTTGATTTTAAGAAATCAGATTTCAGCTTCCAGGCAAAGCAAATTCAGAATAAATAGAATAGAAACACCAGGATGGAGAGGATACTTTTATGTGCTCGAGTCAGTGCTCAGTACATAATATGCATTTTGGATATATATATTTATTAAATATATTTATAAATACATAAATATATACAAATATAAATATATATTAAATATATAAAATATATTTCTAAAGATACATTTAATAAATATAATAAATATAAATAAATAGTTATTAAGTACATATTTATTAAATTTATTTATTATATAATAATTATATGTTGTCCCATCAGAACTTTAAATTATTTACTATATAATGTTATAATAATTTATTATATAATAAATATATTAAATATATTAACTATATCAAATATATTTTTATTAAATAGATACTAAATATATAAATACACTTATTTATTCATTCATTTATATTTAAAGCTTTTTATTTTAGAGCAATTCTTGGTTTATAGAAAATTGCAAATATAGAACAATGAGTTCCTATATACTCTTCATTAACTTCTCCTACTGTTAAGATCTTACAAAATCTATGATATATTTGTCAAACTAAGGAATCAACATTGGAATATTATCAACAAAACTGCAGACTTTATTCAGATTTAACTAGCTTTCCCACTACTATCTCTTTTCTGGTCCAGGCTCCTATCCAGAATGTCCCATTGCATATAGTTATCATGTCCTCTTAATCTCCTCTGGTCTGTGAGAGTTTCTCAGTCTTTCTTTATCAAGACCTTGATAGTTTTAAAGAGTACCCCTCAGGTAGTTTACAGATCGTCACTCAATTTTTGATTTGTCTGTGTTTTCTCATAACTAGACTGAGGCTTCCAGGGATGAATACTGGGGAGGGAAAGTGCCATTCTCATCATATTGTATCAAAGAATACACATGATGAGTTTGGCTCATCATGGGTGATGTCAACATTGGTCACCTGGCTAGGGTAGTGTTTGCTAGATTGCTTCACCATAAACTTACTTCTCCCCCTTGCCTTGGTCTGTCTTTTGGAAGTAGTCAAGGTGTTAGCAGGGGTAGGGGGAGAGGATTAAGCTTCACCTACTTGAGGGTAGAGTATCTACATACATTACCTTCCTTCCTCTGTAAGGAAGATCTATCTGTTCTACATTTATTTCCTCAATCATTTATTTCTATCAGTATGGACCCGTGGATATTTATGTTATGCCCTGGGTCATAATCCAATGTTATGTTAATTTCTTTGTTCATATTGTTCCAGCTTTGTCTACTGGGAGCTCTTTCAGATTCATCTTGAGTCCTTTCAATGTACTCCCACCTTTCACATTTGTATTTATTTTTTTTGAGCACTCCCTTCCTTGATGGCATGAATAGATGCTTCCAGTGTATCTTGAATTTTCGTGGCCTGAAGTCAGCTGTTCTTTCAAGAAAATGTGGTTCCCTTTACTGGAGAATCATACCTTATATGTAATACTACTCTAGAAGCTTCAGCAGTGTCCTCTGCAGAGAAAACTTTCACACAAAGTGGATCCACATTGGCCCCAGACTGGGAGTTAAAGCACAGTACTATCAAATGGCCCTACCAGGGGCTTCTGGGTATGGATCTACAGGATTTGCATTATGTGTGAAGTACCAGGGACACCTCTTCTTGGCCTTTTAGAACTGGTGTAGAGAAATGCGAATCCTTTTGCCCACGTTCTCAATAGGAATTGGGATGTCAAAGTTAAATATATCTACATCAGATATGCCTTTGTGGTTGTTATCAATGATTGTTAGTCTTCCAGAATTAATCTTAATGCTGCCATACCATTAGTTGCTTCAGCTAGAAATCTCTCTTTCTCAGACATAAATTGTTGTTGGAAGTTGTATGTGCATGTTACAAACAAAATAGACTGGAGATGTCCTGCTGAGATTATATATTAGAGAAAGGCTGAGTAATAGTGAATTGTCTGCTAGTAGCAGAGAGATGATATGGAAGAAAAATTGCTGACTGTTCTTAAGTAAATGACTTTGGTCAGAATGTTCCTTCATAAAAGTCAAATTTACTATTTTTGTAGAAGGATAACCTATTGATATATTACTTTATGATTTATTCATACTGTTATAGAAGATTCAAATATAAAGGATTAATTCCCATTCACTCTCCCCGGATTTTGTGATATGATAAGAAATACATACTTGGTCTTTGTCTCCAGTTCCTGGCACAGAACTCCTAAAGTCCTTGGAATTTCCTGAGTGATAGGAGTGAGAGGAGCATCTTCCTTTTCATAATAAGCCCCTTTCAGCCATCCTTAATTTTAGACGAATGGATGACTCCTTGAGGGTGAGGGCTGGCTGTGGGAGGAGCCCCCGTGCCCTTAAAGGGTTAGAACCTTCAGCTGCACCCCTGACCTCTAGGGGGAGCTAGAGAGCAACTAGTCACCAATGGTCAATGATTTCGCCAATTGCGTTTACCTAATGAAGTCTCCATTAAAACTCTAAATGATGGGGTTCAGAGAGCTTCCTGGTCAGTGGACACATCCATGTGCTAAGAGGTTGGCACATCCCAACTTCACAGGAATAGAAGCTGCTTCGCCCAGGACCCTTCTGGACCTTGCTCTTGTACCTTTTCACTTGGCTGTTTATCTATATATCCTTTATAATATAATCAGTAATATAATATAATCGGTAATACCAGTAATACAGTAAATTAAGTAATGCCGAGTAAAACATTTCCCTAATTTCTGTGAGTCATGGTATAGCAAATTATCTAACCGTATAAACCTCTGATTTGTAGCCAAGTCAGCCAGAAGTCTGGAGGTATGGGATTTGTGAGCGGCATCTGGAAGGGGTGGCCCTGTTGTAGGGTTGAGCCTTCAACATGGATGGTCTGATGTTAAATCCCCCAGTCAGGGGGCACCTGAGTGGCTCAGTGGGTTAAATCCTCTGCCTTCGGCTCAGGTCATGATCTCAGGGTCCTGGGATCAAGCCCCGCATCAGGCTCTCTGCTCAGCAGGGAGCCTGCTTCCCTTCCTCTCTCTCTGCCTGCCTCTCTGCCTACTTGTGATCTCTGTCTGTCAAATAAATAAATAAAATCTTTAAAAAAAAAATCCCCCAGTCAGTGTCAGAATTGAATCACATTTTAGGAGACCCAGTTAGTGTTCAGAGAGTTGAAAAATTGGTTGGTGGTAAACATCCCACACATTTGGTGTCAAATGTGTTGTGAATAGAAAAATAGATTTTTTTTTACCGCCCTGCCCCTTATTCTCCCTCTGCTTTCTTAACACACACACACACACACACACACACACACACATACACCCTCACCCCCATACATTAGATATTAGATTTTTCTCTGGTGCTCTGGGATCCATAGTCCCTGGAAGGAGTGAAGTTATTAGGAACTGGGGACCAGAAACTGAGGAGCAAGGATTCCAGCTAATTGTCTGAAAGAAGGAGAAAGAAGGGACTGGAAGGAATCTCTAGGGAATGATATTATCCCTGAGTTGTCTGAACTGTGGACACAGGGCATGTGAGGGGGTGGTGTGGGATATCCATATCTTAGCTTGTGGACAGCAGGAAGCACCACTGAAAGGGACACCACCACCGAAGAGTGCCTGAGCCCCAGGACAGGAAGCAATAGCCACAGACTGAGAGCTTCTTGCGAGGCTCCTCCATAATTCTAGGGAGAGCGAGGAACCTTGAAAATGATGACAGTATATATCAGCCTTGGTGAATGATGGATGTGGGCCACAATTGCTTTGATTAGAAAAGTAAGGACAAATTACAGCATCTGAATGGGAAGAATGGCTGTCATGACTCATAGGACTCAGCTCATGACTATGATTTACTACAGTGAAAGGATACCAAACACAGTCAACAGAAGGGAAAAGTGTGTGGGGAAAAAATCCAAGAAGACCAGGTGCAAGATTCTTGGGGTCCTTTCCCAGTGGAGCCACATAGCATGACCTTAATTCTCCCAACAATGTTATGGATGACAGTGTGAATGTTGCCAACCAGGGAGGCTCTTTAGAGACTCAGCATCCAGGGTTTTTACTGAGGACACCCTCTGCCTGGCAGATGCCCAAATCCACACTCCCAGAAGGAAAACATGTGTTTATCATAAACCACATTGTTTGTACAAAGAGTTCAGACAGAGTGAGACACTCTTATCAGCTAATGGTGGGAGCCCTTATAAAATCAAATGTCCCAGACAACAGCCAAAGGCCAATTAGTAAGCAGGCCTTTCAAAAAAATAGCATCAGGCATAATATATTAACTTCTGTATGCACAGCATGGTTTTAATTCTGTTTGGGCAGAACAAGTTGATAGAAGAAACTTTGCATTACTTTTCCCCCTCTTTGCAATACATGGATAACACTGGTGATTTTGACTGGCCTTTTGACTCAGTTATCCCCTCAGAACTTTTAATTTAGGGAAATCCCATAGAAAAGCTAATGCCACTGACAGAATTTTTTCTGTCCTAAAGTTCCTAAGTTCCTAAAAGAAGGGGGTAGAAGGGCATGCCATGCCCCATAAGCCTGCATGGGGAAGCACCCAATAGGGTTGGGAGGCAGAAGGCATGGCCCACAGCCTTTTGTTTTGTTTCCTGCAGGAAAGGCAAGGTAGAGTGGGAGGAACAGTTTAGAAGTAGCTAGTGTGGATAATCTCAGTGGGCTCTGGGCTATAATAATGGTGGTCTGTGTTTTTCTGATACCTGGCCCTGGGTTGATTTAGGACAGGGGAAATACTGGCTTCGTGTGTGAGTTAGATGAAGGGGGTTTTGGGGATATGGACTTGTGATTGGTTGGTTTGTATATTAAAGATATGTTTGGAGGTGAGATAGTTATCTCTAGGAATTAGTTAGCCCTAGGAGCAACATTCTCTCCCTAGCCAGCAAGACCTTTAAGATGTCAAAACATCATAAAATAAAAAGGCCATGATTATTATACCCTTATTCCAAGTTCTTACTTGTATAATAACCATGTGGACATTTAGAGTTATCTCCATATATCTCTGCAAATAGATCCATTTATAAAGATCAAGAGCATTTTTGGTACAATTAGTGACAATCAGGAATTGTCATAAAATCTTAAAAGGAAAATGATTTATGAACATTCAATTAAATGTTTTAGAAACATTTGAGAAGATGGCTGGAAAGAGAGGAACAGAAGCATTCTAACGAGGTAGTAAAGGTCTGTTTTTTTTTTTTTAAAGATTCTACCTATTTTTTTGACAGACAGAGATCACACAAGTAGGCAGAGAGGCAGACAAGCAAGCAGGCTCCCCGCCGAGCAGAGAGCCCGACGCGGGACTCGATCCCAGGACCCTGGGATCATGACTGGAGCTGAAGGCAGCAGCTTAACCCACTGAGCCACCCAGGCGTCCTAGTAAAGGTCTGTTTTATGAGAGTAAATAAGTTCTATGTGAATACTGGCTAAATATTTGGGCTGAATGAACCAGAGTATAGACAGAAATAAATCCAGTTGTGTTAATGAGAGGGAAGGAGAGTATGTCCCTGGTTGTTTTTGGATGTGTACATTGAGATGCAACTGGGAATTACATTTTGTGTTGGAAGATAAAGTGTTCAAAATGATGTGGGAGAAGGAGGAGCCTTGTATCTTAAAGTGACAGAGTGAGAATGACTAAAGAAGCCTAGGATAATGTGTAGGTAAGATCAGTAATGAGGTTTATAGTGAAACAAGCCAGGAACAAATAGGGGCTGACTATTAAGAATAAAGGAAGGTAAGACAATCCTCCATCCTAGGCAATGTGATGAACGCATGGCAAAAAGATAGAAATGACCCAAACATCCATCAACAGGGAATGGATAAACAAAATGTGGCATATACATACAATGGAATATTATTCAGCCATAAAAGGAGTGAAATCTGGTAAGTTCATGGATAAAGCTTGAAGATATTATGCTAAGTGAAATAAGTCAGACCTAAAATGACAAATACTGTATGATGCACTTATATGAACTATCTAGAATAGATAAGTTTTCAGAGATAGAAAGTAGAATAGTGATTACCATGGGGCTGTTGGTGAGGAGAGAACAGGGAGTTATTTTTAATGGGTACAGAACTTCTGTTTGGGATGATTAAAAACTTCTGGACAGTGATGATAGTTACACAACATATTAATATACTGATGACACTAAATTATACACTTAAAAAATGGTAAATTTTAGGTTATGTGTATTTTACCACAATAGAAACAAAAGAAAGAAATGCCTACAAATTTGACAACCTAGAAGAAATAGATCCATTCCTAGAAACATACAATCTTCCAAAACTGAATCAGAAAGATAGAACATCTGAACAGACTAATTATTAGTAATGAAACTGAATTGGTAATCAAAAAACTACCAAACGATAAAACTCCAGGACCAGATGGATTCACAGGTGAATTCTACCAAACATTTAAAAAGGAACTAATAACTATTCTCCTCAAACTATTCAACAACAACAACAACAACAAAAATAGCAGAGGAAAGAAAGCTTCTAAAGTTGTTCTATAAGGCCGGCATTACCCTGATACTAAAACCAGACAAAGACCCTACAAAAAAAAAGAGAATTACCGGCCAGTACCCCTGATGACATAGATGTACACATCCTCAACAAAATATTAGCAAATCACATTCAACAATATGTTAAAAGATTCATTCATCACAATCAAGTGGGATTTATTCTGGGGATACAGATCAATCAACATTATACACCACATTAACAAAACAAGGGGTAAGAATCATATAATCATCTCAGCACATGCAGAAAAAGCATTTGACAAAATTCAACATCCATTCGTGATGAAAACTCTCAACAAAGTAGGTTTAGAGAAAACATACCTTAATATAATAAAAGGCCACATATTAAAAACCCACAGCTAACATCATGTTCAATGGTGAACACCTGAGACCTTTTTTTCCTAAGATCAGGAACATGACAAGGATGGCCATTCTCAAACTTATTCCATAGTACTAGAAGTCCTAGTTTCTTTCTTTCTTTCTTTTTTTTTTTTGAAAAGAAAGAAAGGAAAGGAAAAAACCACAATTGGATGAATGGCTGTTGAACATTGACTCTGAGATGAAAAGCATGGAGAACAAGATGGGTAGTGGTGACTCAGAGATATGGGAATTTGATGGTTGGTAAAGCTGATATCAAGGTCATAGACTGTTCATATGGACCTGTCGGCTTTCTTTAGTGCTTGGGCTTTCCAGATGGAGTTAAGATGACAGAGGAGTAAGGGGACCCTAAGTTTGTTTGGTCCCTTGAATACAGCTAGATAGTTATCAAATCAGTTTGAACACCTGTGAAATCAATTGGAGACCTGAGAAAGGAAATGCTACAATTCTACAAGTAGAAAAGCAACCACTTTTTGGAAGGTAGGAAGTACGGAGACTTGAATCTGGGATAACATATCTGAGGATAGGGTGGAGGGGAAGGAGCTTGCTTAAGGAGGCTAGCAAAATATTATAAGCATCAGAGCACAAAATTGAAACTTTTAGGAGTCTACTACAGTGGAGTACATCCCTGGCTTAAAAGTATTCAGGTGACATAGCAGGACGGAATCACAGGTAGGGACAGCATGGTCTCAGGATCCCTGGAGTCACAGGAAGAACGGGGGTGTTGAGTGTGGCAGAGTTCCCAGCACTGGAGCAGGGAAGTGGGCTCCAAACAGTGAGTCTAGGTGCTAATTTTCTGCATGGTGTTGCCATAAACCATGAACCGCTGCATTATTGGGTGACTGCTCTCCAGGCAGGGGTCCAGCAAAAGACAGAAGTATGGTGAGATCCCCCTCTCCCTCCAGCATGGGTCTGTGCTGCAGGAGTCTGTAAAGTTTGTAGATTCAAAATAGGGTCTCATGCCCGAGATCAAAATGCTCAGTCACAGGCTGGGTGAACACAGAGTTGGGAGGGAAACTGAGGAGACACGAGTAATTGACTGCTTTTATGTGAGGGCTCACTGAAGAGTGGAGGGTGAGAACTTTTCAGCTCCAGGGCTAGAGAGCCGGGTGCCACCATATTCATCCCACCCATCAGTGCTGAAAGCCTTCAGGGAGCAAAACAGCACCACAATAGTGCAAGCCGGAGCCACTTACACTGAGCCTGAACCCCTGGCAAGGGGGATGGAATACCGCCCAGGCAAAGACGCCTGAGAATCAGTGCAACAGGCCCCTCCCCCAGAAGACCAGCAGGAACAACCGGCTTGCACCAAATTTATGGATCATAGAGGGCTGCAAAGCTCCAGCTCTTGGGAAAGCAATATGTAGCTTTTGCTGTTCTTTTATTCTTTAGTGTTTCAGTATTTTTTTAGTTATTATTTTTTCAACTTCTTTTTCATTCTTTTTAAATTTTCACTTTTATATATACATTATATGCATGGTTTATTTTTATCGCTTTTCATTGTATTTTATTTTATTTTATTTTTGTATGTTTATGTTTTTCTTTATTATTTTGAGATCTAGTTTCTTTTAACAAGCAGACTAAAATACATCCAGGAACTAGTTTTTTGTTTTGCTTTGTTTTGTTTCTTGTGTTTTTTTTCTCGTTCTGTTTTTTGTTTTTTTCTGTTGTCACTGTTGTTATTGTTGCTTTTTCTCTTTCTTTATTCTGTTCTTTGCTGGACAACATGGTGAGATGGAGAAATTCACACCAAAAGGAAGAATAGGAGGTAGTACTCACTTCCAGAGATTTAATCAATAGTATATAAGTAAGGGGTCTGAACTGGAATTTAAAACAACAATTATAAAGATAATAGCTGGCCTTGAAAAAAGCATAGAATCCCTTACTGTAGAAATAAAAGAACTAAGATCCAGTGAGGCTGATGGTGTCTATAAAAATGAGGATGAACGAGGTCAAAGAGTGAGTCAGTGCAATCGAAGACAAAATGATGGAAAATAAGAAAGCTGAACAGTGCTTTGGCACTGACTGTTTCATTAACCCTAGTTAAGTACTGTGTGAATGCATGGTTTGGGTCTAAAGAAGATGGGAGGGAGTACTGATAGAATAATACAACTTCATCATTGCTTCTGAAATATAAAGCAAATGCCTTGTGACAATGAATCAGGAGATTGGGGTGTGTGTATGTGTAACAGGAAGACTGTTCACTTAATGGTAGTAATAAAACCACTGGGTATAACTGTAAGAACAATAAATCAAAGGACTGGCTGTTTTTACAGAAAGAGTTCTAGATTAGGCATCCAGATGTGTGAGCACTAGTTTTCTGTCTTACCTACTTGAACTTGGACAAGTCATTTTGCCTCTGTTTCGTAAATTGTCCTTCATTTCAAGCCAAAATAAGGAAGTTATCCACTTTATTTCTATTCTTTTTTTAAGATATTTATTTATTTATTTATTTGACAGAGATCACAAGTAGGCAGAGAGGCAGTCAGAGAGAGAGGAGGAAGCAGGCCCCATGCAGGGCAAAGAGCCCGATGCGGGGCTCGATCCCAGGACCCTGGGATCATGACCTGAGCCGAAGGCAGAGGCTTTAACCCACTGAGCCACCCAGGCGCCCCTTTATTTCTATTTTTTAGTAGTTATCCTTAAATTTTAAAATTCATACCTGTGAATTTTGTCCAAGATTAATCAGTATCTCTACTTTGGGGGCTGGTAATGTTGATACCCAACCCAAAGGCTAATCTTCAGACTTTCCCACTAAAGTGTCAGAAATACCAGATGCTCACTTTGCCGGATCTATCTACCATCAAGGACACATGTATATGACAGAATCATCACCCATGGGACTGAGAGGAAGCCTGCTGGTTGGGAAAGGGCTCCTGCCTGGAAACAAGAGACATATAAGGAGCAATGCTGTTATTCTTCCTCTATGCCTGTCTTCTTCCACAAGACACTCTTATGTTTGGAGCAGCCATCTTGCAATCATGAAGGGAAAAGTTGGAGAACCCAACTTGAGGACTACAAATGGAAATTCAGTAAGAGCCTGGATCCTTGGAGTCATCCCTGAGCTACTGAAAAAGACCTTGGACTGGTCTACTTTTGAATTTCTTATAATGATCCCATTATTTAAGCCACTTTTGTTTGGACATGTTGCTTTTTCCAGCCAAAAATATTCTACATGAGGGGCGCCTGGGTAGCTCAGTGGGTTAAGCCTCTGCCTTTGGCTCAGGTCATGATCTTAGGGTCCTGGGATGGAGCCCCACATCAGGCTCTCTGCTCAGTAGGGAACCTGCTTACCCCTCTCTCTTTGCCTGCCTCTCTGCCTACTTGTGATCTCTGTCTGTCAAATAAATAAACTCTTATAAAACATTCTACATGAAAAAAAAATTGTACATGAGACAATCCACTTCCTGAAAAATATAAGAACCTTATAAAATAGAAGCAATTCAAAAGTGACTTCAACACACCTCCATTATATCTACTAATCTGCTCCCCTGTGGACCTACAACTGCTTCCCTTCTGTTACAGTGGATGAGTGTCCACGCTCCTGTATGAAGGCTACCCCTCCATTTGTGCATGAATGCCATCAGTTTCTGCTTACTCAAGGAGAAAATAATCAGTCTCTTAATCAGTCTCTTTCCTTACTGTCAGTTTTATCTTAGCTTCTGATTATTCTGATTATCATACAAATAGAGGGTAATATCTCCCATTCAAAACAGAGCAGAACAAAACAACAAAAGTCTGCTTGACTTCATCTGCCATTATAGTCACTCTACCATTTCCTTACTTACCATTGCACCAAAATCCTTTGAAATATCCATCTATACCTCACATTCTCCACTTACTTTCTCCCCTTCTGAGCCCTTTCCATTCAGGCTTTTTTCTTGGCCACTCTTCAAAGATGCTTATCAAAGTCACCAATGACCTCCATGTTACCAAATCCAATAACTAATTCTCAGTTCACATTTTTTAACCAACCAGGAGCATTTGTGCACATGCACAAGAGCACTTTCTCTTTGAAACAATTTATTCATGTGACTAACTTTACCTACCTCTTCTGTCTTCCTACATACTAGGGCCCCTCCTCAATCTCCTTTGAGAATTCCTTTCAACTTCCTGACCACTAAATGTTGGAGTGCCTCAGGCTCAGTATTCAGAGTTCTTCTGGTCTCCATCTACATTACCCAGGTGATTTTATTTAACCATATCCCATTACTACAGTGTGCATCCCAAATATCCCAAATGTTGGCTGAGAATGACAGATCAGTATATCCAACTGTCTAGTAGACATCTAGGTTTGGTTGTCTAAAGGGCATTTCAAATTTAACATTGTTTAAAACTATACTCTTTATTTTCCTCTTCTAGCTGCTTTTCTCATTCCTTGTCCTCAGTAGATGGTCTGGGCAAAACCTTAGAGTCATCCTTGATGCTTTTTTTAATTTTTAAAGTTTATTTTTTGATTTTTAAAAAGATTTTATCTATTTATTTGAGAGAGAAAGAAAGAAAGAGAGGGAGAACAAGCAGGGGGAAGGGCAGTGGGAGACGGGGAAGCAGGCTCCTTGCTGAGCAGGGAGCCCAATATGGGGCTCAATCCCAGGACCCTGGGATTATGACCTGATCTGAAGGCAGATGCTTAGCCAATAGAGCCACACAGCTGCACTGCCTTTTTTTTTTCTTTTCTTCTTCTTTTTTTAAAAGTTTTCATTTATTAGAGAGAGAGAGAGAGGTGGGAGAGAGGCACAAGGAGAGGGGGAGGGAGAATCCTAAGCAGTCTCCCCACTGAGTGTGGAGCCTGACTGGGGCCTTGACATGGGGCTTGATTCCACAACCCAGAGATCACTACCTGAGCTGAAATCAAGAGTCAGACGCTTAACTCACTAAGCCACCCAGGCGCCCCTGCTTTTTTTTTTTTTTTCACTCTTCATTCTCTATCAGGTCAACTAGCAAATGCCTCTTGGTTCCACTTCTACTGCTGTCATCCTTATCCGAACCCCTAAGACTTCTTACCCATTGAAGAGCCAAAGTAACGTCATCTTGGGTAAAGGGAGCCATTTTATGCAATCCCCTAAGAAACCGGATTTGGTAATCCATCAAGGAACCGGTTTGGAAATCCCCTGAACCTGGTGACTAATTAAAAGTGCAGGTCAGCAACTGCAGCCGTTGAGTAAACAGCTGGCAAGAATCCCCTAGACAAAGTAGCCAATCCCCAGTAGACAGCACAGCTTAAGCAACACCAACACCAATCCTGTAAAAGGTCACCTATACATGTGACTTTTATGGTTTTTGTCTTTATAAGCAATGCTCAAAGAGGACTCGGGACCCTACTTCCTCCCCCTCTGAGTCGGTGTGTTGGATGGGGGTCCATGCCCGGGCTCGCTCTCAACAAAGAAACCTTGCGTTTGCATTCGGCTCCGTGTCTCCGTGGTGGTCTCTTCCGGGGGGTCTCCGGACCCTGGCACATCACCATCTCATTGCAACAGATTCTAAATCAGTTAAAGATGGTATCTGGTTATGGATAAATTGTTCACAAAAGTACTTTTTTCTTGGGCTAGAATTGTTCAGGTAGTACAGGGTACTTAATACCACAAATAAGTAATGGAGCCAGCTGGATGCAAGCTGGATTCGCAAGGATTCATGATGGCTTCTCTTTCCTAACACTGTTGTTCTTCCCCGCTTTTGTGAATAAGGGCAATAAATGTGTGGCCTCCACTTCAGTTTTCCTGAAAGATTATTCCTAATTCTTAACAGTCCTTCACTAGGACAGGCATGTGCCCTCCCATTTTTCTTTCCACGTATACAGCACTATAGAGGATGTGCTGAAGATGGTCTTAATTTGACCTCGATTTCTCCCACCTTTAATAAACCTGAGGGAATCGGAAATTGCAGGGAGCAGCAGGCAGCCATAACCTGACCCTTGCTTGGCCTTTCACAGAGGAAAATACTGTGGCGCTCATTAAATATTCAGCAATCTATTCCCAGTTTAAAACAAACAGAGGTGATCTTTTCAGACCATCTAGCGGGTCTGCATTACAACTGAAGAATGACTTTCCTGCTTCATTAAACATTTAGGCTACTTCTTGGCTTGGTGCAGCTGCCTCTACTCGTGACAGCATATTGAGTGTGGCAGTGTAGACTCTTGTTTTAATGCAAGGAAACTTCCATTGTATCCTCACTGATGATCTTTGGCAAAGATGACAGGAGGGGAGACGGAAGCATCAGAGAGACAGCTAAGTACAGAAAACAACCCAGAAAATTGACATGTGTTCTCAAGAAACAAGTGTTAGAGCTATCTAATATGTACGATGTTTGGTATAATGTTATTACCATTTATTTGTTTTGAAATGCATTCTCTCTTGCTCCGTAGTTTGGATGAAAGCACAAGAGATTTCTAAGAGCTCAGCTAAAAGCACATGAGACTTCTAAGAGATTACTTTAAACCATCCATAAACTTGTACTAATATTCATGCTAATGATGACCTCAGATACTAAAAATTAAAGCTCTTCTAGGACTTCAACTTGTTCCTTTGCATTTAGTGTCATTTGGCCCTCCATCAATAAAGATTTTTATTTTGCCATATGTCGTTTTAAGAGCCCATCTATGAAGCACCTGAGTGGCTCAGACTGTTTAAGCATCTGCCTTCAGCTCAGGTCATGATCTCCAGGTCCTGGGATCAAGCCCCATGTCAGGCTTCCTGCTCAGTGGGGAGTCTGTTTCTCCCTCTCTCACTCCCTCTCTGCCTGCTCCTGCTCTCTGTCTCTTTCGCAAATGAATAAAAAAAATCTTAAAAAAGAAAGAAAGAAAGAGCCCATCTATAATGGTGGTCATCAACGGCTGCTTTTTAGCATGTGTTTGAATGTCCCCCAAGGAAGGGCTGAGTGCACTGGGAAGTCAGAATGCCTGTGTTCCCACTGAACTAGTTACATGATAAAAATAGGAATCTCTATGTATTTGTGAAGTTCTTTTAAGTTGTGCTTATAATTTTTTAAAATTATGAAACAACTTTGCATTTCTTCTTCTAGTCCCCAACCAATGAAAATTTAGAAGATATTAAATGTGAACTCATTGTAAATATAAGGTAAGAAAAAAAAAAGTTTTGTTTCCTTATACTTTCTCTGTCATCCATCAATCTTCTCTTGCATTTGTAGACTTCTCCTCATGCTGCCAGAGAACTGACTTCAAAAAGTCTTCGTTGCATAAATCCCATGGTTCTCCATATTTTACTCAAACTCTGCCTTGGAACCGGGACTTTGCACTGGTTTTAATGCTTGTCATAGAAGACATTTCATGGCATAACTCTGCTGTGGTCTAATTCTTCTGCATTCTGCTGATCCCCACATTTCATTGAGTAATGAAATTTCAAGCTGAATCTGAGCTCAGAGATTGTCAAATCTAACTTACTTATTTTACAGATGAGAGCCTAAGGTCTAGATAGGCAACAAGCACAGCCCAAGGATTGTTTCAACTCCTCAGTTTTCTCCATCTATTTTCACCCAATGGGATAGGATTTTCCTATTTGTCTTCAGACCCCTGGCCTTTATGATGCTTCACTTTGCTTCCCTAACAAGACCTTTGTCAGGGCACGCCTGTCAGGGTTGTACACACCTTTCTCCCATTCTGTTGTATCTCTCCAGGGCCATCAATTTGTGTGTATGTGTGTGGGGGTTGGCTTTGATCCTTGACACCCAGATCTTATAGTCTTCTGCCTTAAACACATTTGTTAAACTGAGAAGAAACCATGTATAAATAATGCTCCACTTCCTCTAATGGCAGAGTCAAGAAATGTGCTGAGTCTTTGTCCTCACATTATATAGCTGGCTACAAAGTTTTCTATCCATCAGATCTCCATACTTTGTTTCTATGCACCATATGTAACTAACACTCAGAAAGTTGATACCAAGAAATGGCTTAAGTTTTGTTCTGCTTCCTTCCTTTCATGTCCAGATTTGCCATTTAGATTTTATTCTTTTACTGAATTTTTGTGTCACAGATTTTTTCACATTCTATTTAAAGCATGTGGCTATGGACATTGGGGAGGATATGTGCTATGGTGAGTGCTGTGAAGTGTGTAAACCTGGCGATTCACAGACCTGTACCCTGGGGCTAATAATACATTATATCTTTATTTTAAAAATTAAAAAATTAAAAAAGTTAAGTATGTGGCAAAAAAATAATAATAATAAAGTATGTAGCAAAAGTATTTGCTGGCCTCGCTCCCAAGCATACACCTTCAGAAAGGCCTATTTTCCCATTCTTTTGTGGTTTTGCATTTTGTTTTGTAGACTCTTGCTTCAGATGCTCTGGGTTAAGATCCAAATGGCAAGCCAGAACACCATTTTTTCCATTTATGCGGAGACATAAAAATGGCCAGAATCAGCATCGCTTTCACTATACAGAGTTGGCTAACCCTCACACACCTGGCCCCTTGACTAACACTTTTTTAAGACTTCAGGCTCAGCAACAATTTCCTAAGCATATTAGGAGATTATATTTGTGTATTTGTGAAGTGCTTTAAAATTGTACTTATAATTTTTTTAAATTATGAAACAACTTTGCATTTCTTCTTCTACTCCCCCAACCAATGAAAATTTAAAAGATATTACATGTGAATCATTGTAAATATAAGGTAAAAAAAAAGTTTTGTTTCCTTATACTTTCTGTTAGATTGTAGGACAATGGAGTAAAGTACATTAGCCACATTCCAGGCCCAGAGTGGTGTACCCTGGTCATCGTGATAGGGCTTTGGCAGTTCCGGGCACATGATGTGAAGTGAGAGACCCTTAGTTGTTTATTTAAGTGGATCTATTTTAATTTCTGATGTCCTAGCAACATTTTCCCAATAAATATTTGGGTTGCTTATTTACATTTTGCTTGATTTCTTCCCCATTATGTTTACCAACTTCCCTCCAATGGTGCCTTTTCTAGTTGTTGACTCCATTAGCTCCTTCATTAAAAGAGTTATTCTGAATTTATCAAATACACAGCAGCTCCTGGATCCAGTGTTTAGGAAAGTCAATGGTCTCCAGTTTTGAATATTCTTCCTACTTGCTTTCAGAGCGAACCCTTGCCAGCTCTTTATTTCATTGTGCTCTTCTTTCTGCTTCTTTGTAGACCTCTCTCTGCCTTCCACCTGGATGAAAATTCTGAGGATAAAGAGTGTGGTCTCAAGTTTCATGGCACAAAACCAAACTTACCTTCCACTTATCTGGTTTCCAAACCACGTGTTTGTTCTCAGTCAGCAGCTTAGAACATCACATAGAACTGCTGCCCATTTCTACACCAGCCACTGAAGTCTCCCACCCAGCTGCTAACAAAGCTTGCCGTAGAAAAGTGCCAGGTAGTCTGAAGCCCTTGCTGGTGCTTCAGTCTCCTCCTCTTGATCAGAAGCCAGTGGACTTGGAACGCCTGTTATGATTCGGTTAATCATCTGCCTTCCGCCCAGGTCATGATCCCAGGGTCCTGGGATTTAGTCCCTCATCTGGCTCCTTGCTCAGCGGGAAGCCTGCTTCTCCCTTTGCCTGCTACTCCCCTGCTTGTTTTCACTCTCTTTTTCTGACAAGTAAATAAATAAATAAATAAATAAAACCCTTGAAGAAGAAGAAGAAGGAGGAGGAGGAGGAGGGGAAGGAGGAGAAGAAGAGGAGGAAGAAGAAAAAGAAGAAGGGGGAGGAGGAGGTGGGGGAGAGGGAGGAGGAGGAGAAGAAGCAGCAGCAGAGCTGCCAATGGACTTGAACCATGATGGTTGGCTCAAAGTGGTTTTATTGATGGTCATTATGAGAATTTGGTGTCATGGAGGCCTTTTCCATTCAGGCTATAAAGCAACCATCAGGGCATTTCCCAACACATGACTCAGGATTGCCTCTATGAGATGACATGTCAGAAGTGTCCTTTAGGATCCACTCTTAGCACTTCTGTTGCATTTTGTTTTCCATTGTTTTGCAGCTAATTAAGGAGTTGCTCATCTCTCCTCTTGTGCCCTCACTAGGTTATAAATTCCAGCCATGCACTCCCTGACTTACTCATCTCCACATGCCTCCTGCCTACAGCATCGTGCCCTGGGAGGAGTTAAATAAAATGTCTGCAAAAGGAACCATGATTGAGAAGGTACAGCCTCTTTCATGAATTGTTGGGGGGTAGCAAAAGACCTTTCTATAGCTGGGAGAGTTTTGAAAATCTGTTCTCAAGTTCTTAGAGCAGGGGATGCATCATCTTCTGAAAAAGTATTTAAAGGAAAGGAGACGGTGGGTTTTGATGGAGTCATCTGAGGATATACACATGATGGAAAGGCAAGAGTTGATGTGATAAAGCCAGAAGTCCCTGTCTTGCTTCATCCTTAACTATCCCCGCTTTCCCTGTTATCCCTCAAGTTCCCAGTCTAAGCTAATCTTTTGGGGGGAATCTCTTTAGCCTTGTTAATCAGGAGAGAGGAAACGTGAGGCAGAGAGAGAAATTTACAGGAAGAGGTGTGACATTCTGAAAAACGTGTGTGTGCTTTGAAATATATTCAAATACGGATTTGCCTTTTCTGACTGGGAGTATCTAGGTTGTGTTGAAGGAAGATTAAGAGTATCAGAGCAGGGATGCAAAGAGAAAGATTCAACATCCAGCCTTTGACATGTAGAGGAGGACTTCTGGGTCTGCAGAAAAGCATTTGTTTGAAAGTCAAGCTTTGTGGTGAGAGAATTTCTTTAGCACCTGTCAAGAGCTGTCCTGTGGACCAGATCATAAGAAAAGGCAGGGATAAAGAGAAATAAGTGTATGACAGAGGGTAGGTGGCATGTGTGAATGAAGAGAGAAAACGAGGGGAAGTAGGCAGTGAGACCCAGGTCCTAACCACCCCTCTTTGGGCCAGTGTCCAACAGTCAAGGTCAGTTGGCAGAGGCAACAGCAAAGGGCTGTGGGCCCTGAACCCTCTGGATCCCTGGGAGGTTGGTAACATCCACTGGTTGGCACATGGACCATGGCACATCCCTGAAGGAGAATTTGTCATGACAGATGGGTCCAACGAAGCCCACAGATCTCCACAGCCCACGGGAAGTTTGTGAGGGAGCCGGAGGTCTCCAAGAGGCCCACTGAAGAAATTCGGAGATTTGAGGAGAACTACCTGGAGCTTGAGAGTAAGGGCAAGTGGCCAGCACTCTGGAACCTGGTGGCAGATGACAGAATGCTGTCCCCAGGGGGCAGGTCAATGAGCCTTTTGAGCCTCCAGAGTTACCAGTGTAGGGCACGGAGCAGAGCTTCACTGTGATTAAGGACTGGCCCCTAGAAGGTGAGAGACCAGCTAGAGGAGAAGAGCTGCCCTTGGACAAGTCATTCACTCCCTGAATCCATATGGGATGTATTAGTTTTGGGGGTAAATAGTGTTTTTATTTTGTGGCTGAAGAAGCTGTGGCTTTAGAAGTTGAGAGTAATTTACCCAAATGCATCCAAGAGCCAGCAGCCTCAGGGCACAATTTAACCCTCAGCTCCAATGGTTCATCCAGGTGCTTACCATCACTCTGCTCCGTGGAAGGTTCTTATCTATATCTGGTTTCTACTCTGAGATGTCTTGCTTTGTTGTGAAAGAGGCCCAGAATTCTTCCAAGATACATACTCCCAAGAGATAAAATGCAAGATGGCCTGGTACTGTGGTAATGACTCAATCATTAACCTTTTAATAAAAACGCTGCTGTGTTCCTAAATGGAAAACGCCACACAGGATGAGACTGGAATTTGGGGGAACCCCTGATGAGTTGTCTCAGTTGATTCTATGACTCACTTATTTGGCGCTTATTGGATTTATGGTTTATACTCTAAACTAAAGAGGAAATAGTTAAACATAGTCGAATGGAATGTTCCCACTCATGCATTTTCCATTTTTCTCTGTTTTGCATATGCTCAGAGTCTGTGATAAAGATCTATCTCAGTACCTGTAGTTTTTTTCACTAACTAATCAGAGCAGAAAAGCCATTGTTTCATCAGGATTTTGCCATATTTTACATTTCAAGTGTTTCTTGGGAGTTAAAAAAATATATAGGGGCACCTGGGTGGCTCAGTGGGTTAAAGCCTCTGCCTTCAGCTCAGGTCATGATCCCAGGGTCCTGGGATCGAGCCCCGCATCGGGCTCTCTGCTCAGCAGGGAGCCTGCTTCCCTTCCTATCTCTCTGCCTGCCTCTCTGCCTACTTGTGATCTCTCTCTGTCAAATAAATAAGATTAAAAAAATATATATATATACATATACACTTGTCACCAGACATAACCAACAAAGGAAGGCGTGCTTGGCCCGAAGAGGAAGCACACATGGTCTGACTGAGGCCAGGGAAGCTTAGAGAACCAGGTAGTTATAGCCCACCATGGGCCAGTTCACGGACCCCTTCCTCCCCATCTCCTTTCTACCAGCATTTCCCCAGCAAGTTTAACTGTAAAACATGTAAGCCCAGAAGTGGAGGGAGGTGTGTGTTGACTGTAACGAGTCTGATTAAATGCCACTTCTTTTATTCTGTTGGGAGACAAAATGGCTGCCTACTTCATCTGTTTAAATTGAACTTTAAATGTCATTGGTGTCCTATGTATTTTGCTTAAGAATGAGGCTAAGGGTTACTGTGGGGAATTATACCAAGGCTTACATAAGTCATAAGTTCTGGAATGTCTTGACCCCTATTAAAAGATAATAAACTTGACATAAATAATTCCTCTCTGGGGTCTTTTTTTTTTTTGAAATTGCTTAACTTTTATTTAGATTTGAAAATATTGGGAATGACTAAAATGACATATTTAGCACTGGACTGACTGTATTTGTGTTTGGGCGACCACATGACATGTAACATTTCCTGCACTCCCTGACCAGGCACAGCGCCCAGACTGGGTTTTAAAAGACGAGGAGCAGAGCTTGGCAAATGCCTGTGCTGGATACTGGCAGTGGTTGGGATCTTTAAAATAGGACAGTAAGACTTCATATCATGATTCCCAAAAGGTTGTATCCACACCACGAGGGACTTAAATTTAATGGGTCTTAGAAAATAAAATGATCACTTGGCTTAAGAAAAATTATAACATCCTTATCATGTATGCAAATTCCACAGAACTTAGAATATACCAAGACTTCTCAGTTAGCTGATTTTTTATTTAATGTAATTTTAAATAAATTAAGGTCCACTTAATAATTATAGCAGGATGGCAATGGCTATACAGAAGTTGAGAATTATAGCATTATGAATTAGGAAACTAGAGAAAAAAAGTCCCCCCTCAGATCTAACAGCATTTTGGGGTGTTAACCAGTGATTCCTCAGCTGACCTCCACATTGGAATCACCTGGAAAGCTTGTTACAGCGCAGATCCCATGGTCCTTTTCGGAGTCAGACCCCTGCAAATTTATATTTTGAGCAAGCTCCCCAGCTGATTCTGATTTGGAACGAGATTAGCATGCGCAGCTGTTCAGGGGATCATTTTATCAGCGGGTTCAACTGCAGGTCTTACTCCAGGCTTTGCTGCACAGATCACCTCTGCCTGAGGGCAGTGGGAAGCCACTGAAGGATCCAAGCGAGAGGTGACCCAACCTTACCAGCTATTTTTTTTTTTTAAGATTTATTTATTTATTTGACAGAGAGAGACACAGCGAGAGAGGGAGCACAAGCAGGGGGAGTGGGAGAGGGAGAAGCCAACTCCCTGCTGATCAGGGAGCCCAATGCGGGGTTCGATCCCAGGATTCTGGGATCATGATTTGAGCCAAAGGCAGACGCTTAACTACTGAGCCACCCAGGCGCCCCCTTACTTGCTTTTTAAAGCTTATTCTGGAATTAGTTCATAGATAGAATATGAGGGGAGCCAGACTTGGATTTAGGGGGGATGGATTATGAAACATGGTGAGGCTGGAGGGAAGTGTACACAGCTGAGGCACAATTAGGAGAGAGATTTGGTAGAAAGTATGATGACTGGATTTTACAAGGAAATAGCAATACTTCTTCCAGGATCAGGGAAGAGTATAGATGGTAAGGACTTTTCACTGAGATAGGACACAAAAGAACTTTATTTGTATACATCTTTCATTATGATTTGTCTCAAGTACTTTCCCAAAAGGTGGTGTTTAAATCGTGTATCTAATTTAGGCAAAATATGACTATCCTTAGAGTGTAGTGAAATCTTCCAGAGGGAAAAGTAACTTCACAGTGGAGCAATCAGGCTGACTTCACCTTAACCAAGCGATCCAGATTAAGGCTACCAGGGATAAGGCATCTCCACGCCATGGACCCCTGATACGATGCAATGAGATGAGCACATCCTTCCATCTGGGGTATTCGTACCAAAAATGCATAGCCTCATTCTAATAATGAGAAAACACCACACAAACTAGAAATGAAGGATGTTGTACAAAATAACAGGCCAGTCTTCTTCACATGTGTCAAGGGCAATGAAAGAAGAAAAAAAGAGGCACCGTCATAAATGGAAGATTATGGAGACATGCCAACCAAATAAAATGTGGGACCTGGGGCAGAAGGACATTTAGTGGAGAAACCAGCAAAATCTGAATACGGTGTGTAGGTTATTTAATAGTACTATAGCCTGTGATGGTTTCCAGGTTCTGATAACGATGCTATCACTATGGAAGATGTTACAATTAGGGAAATCTGAGCGAAGGGCATATGGGATCTCTCTGTACAGTTTAGCAACTTTTCTGCACATCTAAATTACAAAGTTAAAAAATTACAAAGAGCAATCATTTTTGCAACACCCAAAGGTATTAGTAAAAGCTTCTAAAAGGGTATATGACTTCTGTGAGAAAATCACTGGTGCTTGAAACAATGTGTGTGTAAGTTACAAAATCTATGTGAGCTGGTTCTGGTTCCTGGGCGTTTAATAATTTTTCTTCTTCACCAGTTTGGGCTGGTTTAGGCTGCAAAACCTCTGTATTTCTGCTGTCTTCATCACTGTTCTCTGCTGAAGCTCTTGATCTCGTGGGACCGCTGGGGATAAATTCCTCAATGACAGGTGAGGCCAGGCAACCGCACTCCAGGGCTGCACTGCTGAGAGCAAGAGTGAGAGGCAAACTGTCTGCAGGATCTGTTCTCTACTTTCCCCTCTGGAATCAATCCCCTCCCCACTCTGACCATTCTCTCCCTTGCCAAGTAAACCTGAAACCCACTTTAACCCACTTAAAAAAAAAAAAATCCCTGGGAGCTTTGTTATTCACTTGGAACCAGCAAAATCAACTCAGAAGTTCAAGAGTTAACAAGAGATGAAGCCCCTCCTAGTCCCCCCTCCCTGCCACCGTCCCCCCTCACTAACCCCCTAAAGATACTGGCATTTAGCCACTACCTGGGATGAACTGGAGGGAATTTTAAGCTCTGAGGCAAGTGCAGAACAGTGCCGAGCTAGGAGCTACAGAATTCCTGGTGTTTCTGGAGACCTGCAGGTACGTGTAGCTTCTGGGGGCTAAGTTTGTAGGGAACCTTGCTTTCTGGAACTGGCCAGTTGCAGGGCCAGTGCCCGAGGGTCCCAGGAGAAGTCCCACAGGGTTCACGTCCATTGTTTCCCTCAGAATTGAGGGTTGTTCTGTCTTGACACCGACTTTGTTTTCAGGTTAACCTCCATTTGACTCCCTCTTCAAAATGGCTGGAAGCTCTTGTATTTGATACTAACGCCATTAATGTTTTGGAATCAGAGAAGAGCATTATGATTTCATTGCCAACTCAGATGTAAGTCACCTTCTAAATCATGTGTTACCAGGAAGGCAGTTTGTTTACAATGCCTGGGGTGATTTGGCATTCCCAAATCACTCCCACAAAGGGCTACCAGGATGCTTTCCCTTGTCCGCCAGAGAAAGTGATAGCTTTCTTAGTTGTTCACCCAGCGTTAAAGGGAGCCTGCTTGCTTCTGTTGTCTCCTGCCTGCCTTCAGGGGATGCAGTAACGAGTCTGCGGGCCTTGAGCTTCTCAGCAGAGAGAAACCTGGGAAGTGGATTCAGGGCGTTATTGGCAGGTCATGGTATCAGCAGTTTGGGCTTATAGGAGCAGACTCAGGAGAGAGAGCGCTGTGCCCCAAGAGGTGAACTCTGACTTAAGGACCAGTGCTCAAAATAGTCCTCCTACTCCTCATCCTCCCAGCCAGAACCAGATAAACAAGCTTTAATCTCAATTGCTCCTGTCACCTGCCTTTTACTTGGCATTGCAGTTCTCCAGGTGGCTATTCCTGGATGTTGCTTATCCAGAGATTCATTTGTTCCTTTTTGTTTCGCTGCCAGAGTTAATTTTGATTTTATATTTATTTTTAAAGCTATTATTTATTTGAGAGAGAGAGGATGGGAGGGGGTGGGGGGGAGAGGGAGAAGCAGACTCAGGGCTTGATCCCAGGACCCTAAAATCATGACCTGAGGCGAAGGCAGACGTCCAACTGACTAAGCCACCCAGGAGCCCCAGTTTTGACTTTATTGAAGTACACATACCATAAAACTCACCCATTTCAAGTGTGCAACTCAAGGACTTCTCTGTGAAAGTAAAAACTTCTTTACTGGGTTGTGCATCCATTACTGTAATCCAGTTTTAGAACATTTTCATTGTCCTAATAAAATCTTTCATGCCCGTTAAGCTCCCTAACCACCCCCCCCAACTCCAGGCAGCCTCTTATCTACGTTCTTGTGTGTTAATACAGACGTTTTTGCATTTCGTATAAATGGAATCCTAGAGTATGTGGTCATTTGTATCTGGCTTCTCTAACTTAGCATAATGTATTTGAGTTCATCCAGGAGGTAGTAGGTCAGTGTTATTTTTGTAATGGTGGGTTCCTACCATCCCAACCTCAAAATAACTTAAAGATGCTAAGAGCACTTGTTCATTAAATGTTTTCCTCTTCTGCTGGAGTCAGTTTTCCACCTTATTGGGTCTGACCTTGTTCCTGTCCCTCTTCAGCATGGATGGCCTTACCTGGGGGAGACGCCCAGCCCTGTCCTTTTCAGTCCGCCCTACCACATTCAGGTCTTTGTTTAAATGGTACTTCCTTAAAGGGGTCCTCTCTGACCCCCTTGATTAAAATAGCATCCCTTGTCCTAAACTGTTCTCTTGCCCAGCTCTGTTTCTTCATAGTTCATTAATTCTTGAAATTATATTTTGTTTCTTTTTAAATATCTGAGATATAATTGCTATAGAACACTAAATTAGTGTCAGGTATACACGAGGCAACATATACATATATTGAAAAATTATTACCATAGTTAAGTCTAGTTAACACCCATCATCCTATAAATGTATAATTTTTTTCTTGCAATGAGAACTTTTAAAATCTCTTAGCAACTTTCAAATATACAATACAATATTATTATTATTTTTAAAGATTTTATTTATTTATTTGACAGAGAGAGATCACAAGTAAGCAGGGAGGCAGGCAGAGAGAGAGGAAGGGAAGCAGGCTCCCCGCTGAGCAGAGAGCCCAATGCGGGGCTCGATCCCAGGACCCTGGGATCATGACCTGAGCTGAAGGCAGAGGCTTTAACCCACTGAGCCACCCAGGTGCCCCTACAATACAATATTATTAACTGTAGTCTCCATGCATGTCCCTGATGATGAGTGATGTTGAGCCCCTTATCGTTTTCCTCTTGGCCATCTGTATGTCATCTTTGGAAAAAATGTCTATTCCGATCCTCTGCCCATTTTGAATTGGATTTGTCATTGCGTTCGATGAGTTTTCTATTTTGGATACCAACCACTTATTAGGTATAGAATTGGTTATTGTAAAGAATGCTGCAGTAAACATAGGGATACATGTATCTTTTCAAATTAGTGGTTTGATTTCCTTGGGTAAGTACCTAGTAATAGGATTACTGGACCGTATGGTAGTTCTGTTTTTTGTTTTTTTGAAGAAACTCCATACTGTTTCCATAGTGGCTGCATCCGTTTGCATTCCTACCAACAGGGCACAGGGGTTCCTTTTTCTCCACATTCTCACCAACACTTGTTATTTTTTGTCTTTTTCATTTTAGCCATTCTGGCAAGTGTGAGGTGATATCTTATTGTTTTGCATTTGCATTTCCCTGATAATGAGTGATGTTTATCTTTTCATGGGTCTGTTAGCCATCTGTGTATCTTCTTTGGACAAATGTTGGTTTGGGTCCTCTGCTCGTTTTTAATTAGACTATTTGGGTTTTTACAGTCTTGTAGAAGTTCTTTATATGTTTTATTTATTAACAAAATATTGGTTATATCATTGGCAAATGCCTTCTCCCATTAAGTAATTGCCTTTTTGTTTTGTTGATGGTTTTGCAGAAGCCATTTATTTTGCAGAAGCTTTTTATTTTGCTGTAGTCCCAATAGTTTATTTTGCTTTGGTTTCCTTGGCTATTTAGGAAAATGTTGCTAAGGCCTATGTCAGCAATATTACTGCCTATGTCTTCTTCTAAGAATTGTATGGTTTCTGGTTTTGCATTTAGGTCTTAAATTCATTTAGAATTTATTTTTGTGTGTGGTGTTAGAAAGTGGTCCAGTTTCATACTTTTGCATGTAGCTGTCTAGTTTCCCTAGAACGATTTATTGAAGAGAATGCCTCTTCCCCATTGTATATTCATGCCTACTTTGTTATAGATTAATTGACTAAATAAGTGTGGGTTTATTTCTGGGCTCTCCATTCTGTTCTGTTTCTGGACCAATACCATACTGTTTTGATTACTACAACTTTGTAGTATATTTGGAAAACTGGGATTGTGATCCCTCCAGCTTTGTTCTTTTTTCTCAAGATTGCTTTGGCTATTAGGGGTCTTTTGTGGTTCCATGCAAATTATAGAATTATTCCAGTGTTATGAAGAGTGCCATTGGTATTTTAATGGGGATTGCACTGACCACAGATTGCTTTGGGAAGCATGGACATTTTAATAATATTCTTCCAATCCACAAGTATGGAATAGCTCTCCATTTACTTGTGTTATATTAAATTTCTCTCATCAGTGTTTTATAGTTTTTTTTTAACCACCTTAGTTATTAAGTTTATTCCTAGGATTTTTATTCTCTTTGGTGGAATTGAAAATGGGATACTTTTCTTAATTTCTTGGTTACTTCATTATTAGTGTATAGAAATGCTATAGATTTCTGCACATTAATTTTGTACCCTGCAACTCTACTGAACTAATTTATCAGTTATAATAGTTTTTTTGGTAGAGTCTTTAGGGTTTTCTATGTATGGTATCATGTCATCTGCAAATAGTGACAGTTTTACTTCTTCTTTACCAGTTTGGATGACTTGTTTCTCCTGTCTGAGTGCTGCAGCTAGGACTTTCAGTTCTACGTTGAATAAAAGTGGTGAGAATGGACATCTTTGTCTTATTCCTGATCTTAGAGGAAAAAGCTCTCAGTTTTTCATCATTGAGTATAATGGGAACTGTGGGTTCTCCACATTTGACTTTTATTATGTTGAAGTATGTTTCCTCTAAACCCATTCTGTTGAGTTTTTATCACAAAAAGATGTATTTTGTGAAATGCTTTTTCTTCGTCTGTTGAGGTTATCGTATAATTTTTATTCTTTCTTTTGTTAATGTGATGTATCATAGTTTATGAATATCAATCCTCCCTTGCTTTCCTGGAATTAATCCTGGAGTTTGACCGTGGTGGAATTGGATCATGGTAAGTGTTCCTTTTAATGCATTGTTGAATATGGTTTGCTAAGGTTTTGTTGAGGATTTTTACATCTATATTTGTCAGGATATTGGCTCGTAGTTCTCTTTGTTTGTAATGTCTTCGTCTGGTTTTGGTATCAGGGTAATGTTGGCCTCATAGAATGAATGTGGAAGTTTTCCTTCCTCTATTTTTTGGGACAGTTTGAGGAAAAATAGGTATTAATTCTTTACAAGTTTGGTAGAACTCACTTGCGAACCTCTCTAGTCCTGGACTCAGTTTGTTGGGAGTTTTTTCATTACTGACCAGTTTCAGTACTAGGAATCCATCTATTCAAAATTTGCCTCTTCCTGATTCAATTTTGGAAGATTATATGTTTCTGGAAATTTATTCATTTCTCCTAGGTTGTCCAATTCATTGCCATACAATTTTTCATAATATTCTCTTTATAACTTTTTAAAAAATTAACATAGAATGTATTATTTGTTTCAGGGGTACAGGTCTGTGATTCACCAGGGTTCACCATAGCACATCCCCTCCCCAATGTCCACCCCCCCAGCTACCCCATCCCTCCTACCTCCCTCCCCTCCAGCAACCCTCAGTTTGTTTCCTGAGATTGAGTCTCTTATGGTTTGTCTCCCTCTCTGGTTTTGTCTAGTTTCATTTTTCCCTCCCTCCCCCTATGATCCCTCTTCATGACTCTTTATATTTCTGTGGTATCAGCTGTTATTTCCCCTTCATGTCTGATTTTGAAACCTCTCTTTTTTTCCTGCTGAGTCTGATTTAGGGTTTATCAATTTCATTGTGTCAAAATTCCATCTCTGGTTTCATTGATCTTTTCCATTTTTATAGTCTCTATTTCATTTATTTCTGTTCTAATTTTTATTTTCTTCTTTTTACTTGTCCTGGGATTTATTTTTCTAACTTTTAAGTGTAAGATTAGGTGGTTTATTTGAGATTTTTCTTGTTCCTTGAGGTAGGCCTGATTGTTTTAAACTTCTGTCATAGAACTGCTTTTGCTGTGTCCCAAATATTTTGGGGCCATTTCATTGTTTAATTTTCATTTGTCTACCTGTATTTCTTATTTTTTATTTTTTTTAAGATTTTATTTATTTATTTGACAGACAGAGATCACAAGTAGGCAGAGAGGCAGGCAGAGAGAGAGAGGAGGAAGCAGGCTCCCTGCTGAGCAGAGAGCTCTATGCTTGATCCCAGGACCCTGGGATCATGACCTGAGCCGAAGGCAGAGGCTTTAACCCACTGAACCACCCAGGTGCCCCTGTATACCTGTATTTTTTAATTTCCTCCTTAATTTCTTGGTTTTATTCATTAGTAGCATACTGTTTAGCCTCCATGTATTTGTGTTCTTTCCAGATTGGTATTGCTACTTTCACTTTTTGTGTCAAATTCCCCCCAAAATCATCCTCAATGGTTATATGGAGGAGCTTACTACCTTTGTTTTCTTTAATGAGTTTTGTGGATTCAGATTTTATGTTAAGCCCTTTAATTCATTATAAGTTAATTTTCGTGTATGGTATAAGGTTGTGGCCCAGTCTTATTTTTTGCATGTGGCTGTCTGGTTTTCCCAACACCTTATATTGTAGAGACTGTTTTTCCCCATTGTATATTCTTTGTCATAGATTATTCGGACAAATATGTGTGGGTTTATTTCTGGGCTTCCCTGTTCTGTTCCACTGATCTGTGTTTCTTTATATGCTAATACCATGCCACTTTGATTATTATAGCTTTGTAATATAGCTTGAAATCAGGGCGCATGATGCCTCCAGATTTTTTTTTTCCCCTCAAGATTGCTTTAGCTCTTTGGAGTCCTTTGTGCTTCCATAAAAATTTTAAGATTGTTCTTTTTTGTGTGTGTGAAAAATGCCATTGGACAAGCATAGAAAGTCAATTATCATACGGTTTCATTTACTTGTGGAGCATAAGGAATAACATGGAGGACATTGGGAGATGGAGAGAAGTGAGTTGGGGGGAATCGGAGGGGGAGACGAACAATGAGAGACTGTGGACTCTGAGAAACAAACTGAGGGGAAGGGAAAGGGGGTGGGGGAATGGTTGAGCCTGGTGGTGGGTATTATGGTGGGTATGTATTGCATGGAGCACTGGGTGTGGTGCATAAAAACAATACGATTGGAATTTTGGTAGGGATTGCATTGAATCTTTTGGGTATTGGATTTTTTGGATAGTATGGACATTTAAAAAATATTAATTCTTCCAATCCAGAAGCACGAACTATCTTTCCATTTATTTGTGTCAGCTTTAACTTCTTTCATTACTATCTTATAGTTGTCAGTGTACACATCTTTCACCTCTGGTTTTACCTTATTCCTAGGTATCTTACTCTTTTTGATGCAATTATGGGATTGTTTTCTTAGCATCCCTTTCTGATATTATTAGTGTATTATTAATATATTATTATGTATAATATACATTATACATAATATGTACATTATGTATTAGTATATTATTATTATGTCTTAGTATACTACTAGTGTATTATGGACATTATTAGTGTACAGAAATATAACAGATTTTTGTATATTGATTTTGTACCCTTTAACTTGACTAAATTTGTTAATTAGTTTTAATGTTTTTTTCAGTGGAATCTTTAGGGATTTTCGCTATATAATATCATGTCATCTGCAAATAATGGTTTCTTTCTTTCTTTTTCAATTTGGATGCCTTTTTATATCTTTTTCTTATATAATTTCTCCAGCCAGGAATTCCAATACCATGTTTAACAAAAGTGGCAAGAGAGGGCATTCTTGTCTTGTTCCTTTTCTTTGTTTTTCATTGTTGAGTATGATTTTAACTATGAGTGTATTGCATATGGCCTTTATATTGAGGTATATTCCCTCTATACCCATTTTGTTGATAGTTTTTAAAATCAGATGTGGATGTTAAATTTTGTCAAATGTTCTTTTTGCATCTATTGTGATGATCATATGTTTATCTTTCATTTTGTTAAAGTTGTGTATCATGTTGATTGATTTGCATATATTGAGCTATCCTGGCATCCTTGGAATAAATCCCAATTGATCATAATGTATGATTTTTATAATGTAATGTTGACTTTGGCTTACTAATATTTTGTTGAGGATTTTGACGCCTGTGTTCATTAGGGATATTGGCCTGTAACTTTGTTTTTTCGTGGTGCCTTGTCTGGTTTTGTTATCAAGGTAATGCTGATCTTGTGAAGTAAGTTTGTAAGCACCGCCACATCTTCAGTTTTTTGGAGGAGTTTGAGAAGTATAGGTACTAAATCTTTTGAGTATTTGGTAGGATTCCTCAGTAAAGCCATCTGGTCCTGAACTTTGGTTGGGAGGTTTTAATTACTGATCTAGTCTCCTTGCTGGTACTGGGCCTATTCAGATATTCTATATATCTTCATGACTAAATTTGGAAGACTGTATGTTTCTAGGAATGTATTAATTTTTTTCTATGTTGTCCAATTTGTTGGCACATCATTGTTCTTAGTAGTTTCTTATGATCTTTCTGTATCTTTGGTATTGGTTGGAACTTCTCTTTCATTTCTGATTTTATTTATTTGAGCCTCCTCTTAGTCTAGCCAAGTATTTTTAATTGTTTTATCTTTTCAAGAACCAGTTCTTAGTTTCCTTAATCTTTTCTATTGTGTTTTCAATCTCTTTCATTTCTTTGTTTGGATTTTATTTTATTTTATTTATTTATTTGATAGAGAGAGACACAGGGGAGAGGGAACACAAGCAGGGGGAGTGAGAGAGGGAGAAGCAGGCTTCCTGATGAGCAGGGAGCCTGATGTGGGGCTTGATCCCAGGACCCTGAGATTAGGACCTGAGCCGAAGGCAGACGCTTAATAACTGAGCCATCCAGGCGCTCCGGGATGATTTTTTTTCTTTAAAGATTTATTTTTTTAGAGATAAAGCACGGACAGGAGGGGCAAAGAGAGAAAGAATCTCAAGCGGACTCTGTGCTGAATGAAGAACCTGACAAGGGACTTGACCTCATGACCTGAGATCACAACCTGAGCCAAAATTAAGAGTCAGATGCTTAAGCAGCTGTGCCACCCAGTCGCCCTGCTGCTCTAATTTTTATTATTTCCTTCATTTTACTGATTTTGAGCTTCATTTGTTCTTTTTCTTGTTCTTGTAGGTGTAAAGTTAGATTGTTTGAGATTTTTCTTGTTCTTTGAGGTAGACCCCTATCCCCTATGCCATGCTATGAATTTTGGTCTCTGAACTTCTTAGAACTGCTTTTGCTAGATCCCATGGATTTTGGCATATTTTCTTTTAAATTATTTATAAAAAAAGATTTTATTTACTTATGCAAGAGAGAATGAGAGAGAGAGCATGAGGGAGAAAGGGTCAGAGGAAGAAGCAAACTTCTTGCTGAACAGGGGGCCTGATATGGGGCCTGATCTGGGACTCCATCCCGGGACTCCAGAATCATGACCTGAGCTGAAGGCAGTCGCTTAAACAACTGAGCCAACCAGGTGCCCAGGATGTTATATTTGCATTTTCATTTGTCTCGAGGTTTGTTGTTGTTGTTGTTGTTTTTAACTTGTAAATTTTAATTCCAGTGTAGATAACATACAGTGTTTTTTTTTATTAGTTTCAGATATATAATATAGTGATTCAGCAGTTCCATATATTACTCAGTGTTCATCAAGATAAGTGTGTGCTTTATCCCTCAAGGTATTTTTTGATTTCCCCTTTGATTTCTTCATGCACCTATTGGTTGTTCAGTAGCATATTGTTTAAAATTCACATATTTGTGATTTTTAAGGTTCTTTATGATTTCAGTTTTATACCACTGTAGTCTCAAATGATGATTGATACGGTCTTAATCTTTTTAAATATATCAAAACCTGTTTTGTGACCTAATAAATGATGGATTCTTGAAAAAGAATAGTGTATTTGAAAAGAATGTGTGTTCTGCTGCTTTTGGATAGAATGTTTTTTATATATGTACCTATTAAGTCCATTTGGTTTAATGTGTCAGATAAGGCTAATGTTCCTTATTTTCGTCTGGATGATCTATCCATTGATGTAAGTGGGGTGTGAAAATCTCTTACTATTACTGTATTGCTATTATTAATATCTCTGTTTAGGTGTGATAATGTTTCCTTTATACATTTAGGTGTTCCTATGTGGGCTATGTAGTTCATTAAAGGGTTTAGTATTGTTGTAACTAGTAGAATCCTGTATTCACCTATTTTTTTAAATTAACATATAATGTATTATTTGTTTCAGGGGTACAGGTCTGTGATTCATCAGCCTTACACAATTCACAGCACTCACCATAGCACATACCCTCCCCAGTGTCCATCACTTAGCCACCCTATCCCACCCACGCCCCTCCACTCCAGCAACCCTTAGTTTCTTTCCTGAGATTAAGAGTCTCTTGTGGTTTGTCTCCCTCTCTGGTTTTATCTTGTTTCATTTTTTCCTCCCTTCCCCTATGAACTCTGTCTTGTTTCTCAAACTCCTCATATCAGTGAGATCATATGATAATTGTCTTTCTCTGATTGACTTATTTTGCTTAGCATAATAGCCTCTAGTTCCATCCACATCACTGCAAATGGCAAGATTTTGGTTTTTGATGGCTGTATAATATTCCAGTGTGTGTGTGTGTGTGTGTGTGTGTGTGTATGTATGTATGTATCACACCATCTTTATTCGTTGATGGACATCTAGGCTCTTTTCATAGTTTGGCGATTGTAGACATTGCTGCTGTAAACATTGGGGAGCACATGGCCCTTTGGATCACTACATTTGTATCTTTGGGGTAAATAACCAGTTGTGCAATTGCTGGGTCATAGTGCTGGGTCATAGTTCTGTTTTCAACTTTTTGAGGAACCTCAATACTGTTTTCGGGAGTGGGTGCACGAGGTTGCATTCCCACCAATAGTACAGGAGGGTTCCCCTTTCTTTGCATCCTCACCAACACCTGTCATTTCCTGACTTGTTAATTTTAGCCATTCTGACTGGTGTGAGGTGGTATCTCATTGTGGTTTTGATTTGTATTTCCTTGATGCCCAGTTATGTGGAGTACTTTTTCATGTGTCTGTTGGCCATCTGGATGTCTTCTTTGCAGAAATGTCTGTTCATGTCCTCTGCCCATTTCTTGATTGGATTATTTGTACTTTGGGTGTTGAGTTTGCTAAGCTCTTTATAGATTTTGGATACTAGTCCTTTATCTGATATGTCGTTTGCAAATATCTTCTCCCATTCTGTCAGTTGTCTTTTGGTTTTGTTAACTGTTTCCTTTGCTGTGCAAAAGCTTTTGATCTTGATGAAGTCCCAGTAGTTCATTTTTGGCCTTGCTTCCCTTGCCTTTGGCGATGTTCCCAGGAAGAAGTTGCTGTGGCTGAGGTCGAAGAGGTTGTTGCCTGTGTTCTCCTCAAGGATTTTGATGGATTCTTTTCTCACATTGAGGTCCTTCATCCATTTTGAGTCTATTTTCGTGTGTGGTGTAAGAAAATGGTCCAATTTCATTTTTCTGCATGTGGCTGTCCAATTTTTCCAACACCATCTGTTGAAGAGGCTGTCTTTTTTCCATTGGACATTCTTTCCTGCTTTGTCGAAGATGAGTTTACCATAGAGTTGGGGGTGTGTTTCTGGGCTCTCTATTCTGTTCCATTGATCTATGTGTCTTTTTTTGTGCCAGTACCATACTGTCTTGATGATGACAGCTTTGTAATAGAGCTTGAAGTCCGGAATTGTGATGCCACCAACTTTGGCTTTCTTTTTCAATATTCCTTTGGCTGTTCGAGGTCTTTTCTGGTTCCATATAAATTTTAGGATTATTTGTTCCATTTCTTTGGAAAAAATGGATGGGATTTTAGTAGGGATTGCATTAAGTATGTAGATAGCTTTAGTAGCATAGACATTTTCACAATATTTGTTCTTCCAATCCATGAGCATGGAAGGTTTTTCCATTTCTTTGTGTCTTCCTCAATTTCTTTCATGAGTATTTTATAGTCTGAGTACAGATTCTTTGTCTCTGGTTAGATTTATTCCTAGGTATCTTATGGTTTTGGGTGGAATTGTAAATGGGATTGACTCCTTAATTTTTCTTTCTTCTGTCTTGTTGGTGTATAGAAATGCAACTGATTTCAGTGCATTGATTTTATATCCTGACACTTTACTGAATTCCTGTATGAGTTCTAGCAGTTTTGGGGTGGAGTCATTAAGTATCATATCATCTACAAAGAGAGTTTGAATTCTTCTTTGCTGATTTGGATGCCTTTAATTTCTTTTTGTTGTCTGATTGCTGAGGCTAGGACTTCTAGTACTATGTTGAAAGCAGTGGTGATAGTGGACATCCCTGCCATGTTTGTGACCTTAGGGGAAAAGCTTTCAGTTTTTTCCATTGAGAATGCTATTCGTTGTGGGTTTTTCATAGAAGTACAACTTCAAGTACCATGTAACCAGCAATACTGTCTTTTGTGTGTGCTTTTGGCAGTCAGAGGTATAACTTATAAATGTGTATTTTTACTCTGAACACTGTTATGCATGCAAATCACAGGAAAATGTTAGATCAAGAGTTGGATACTGATCAGCTTCAGTACTAACTTAAGAAATTAAATGACTCTATGTGGTTTTGGTTGTAGATTAATGAAATGAGAAGTGGGAGTGACCCTACTAAAGTATAAAATGGGAACTAGAGCCCCTCATTCTGTTTTATTCCCTCACTGGGTGATAATAATTATGGTTGGTACTAGTGTGGTTTCAAATAGGATATATAATAAAATTATACGGCCATGAAAGTTATGATTAAGAATTTGTAGGGATGTCTGGGTGGCTCAGTTGGTTAAGTAACTCCCTTTGGTTCAGGTCATGATCCTAGGATCCTGGCATCGAGCCCTGTGTTGGGTTCCTTGCTCAGCGGGTGAGCCTGCTTCTCCCTCTCCCTCTACCTGCTACTCTGCCTGCTTGTGCGCTCTCTCTCTCTCTCTGTTAAATA
This sequence comes from Taxidea taxus jeffersonii, assembly GCA_003697995.1. NCBI lineage: Eukaryota > Metazoa > Chordata > Mammalia > Carnivora > Mustelidae > Taxidea > Taxidea taxus. Next base: position 18,602 of record RCUC01157783.1, on the reverse strand, counting down.
AATAAATAAAATTAAAGATATATATATATTTGTAATAGAATTAGTATTACACAGCTTTTTTCTGGGTTAGGGTTTCCATTGATAGATGAAGTTGGCTAGTTATAAGTATTAGTGAAAGAAGTTATGTTAGTGCCTATGGGGTCCCAATAGGGAGTCAGAGAACAGTAATGAAAAGTTGAGGTTGTTGTTAAGTTGATTTAGGAATATTAGGCCAATAAGGCTATTTAATAGGCTATAGGCTATTTTATTAATTTAAATTATATTGTTTTTTTGATAATCATGTCAGTAGTAGTAGAATAATGGTTAGAATGATTTTTAGCATTTCAGGTTTTGTACATAGTACTATAAGTATTAGACACCATGACTAGTAGAAATAATCATAGTGTAACCTCACAGGCCATGAATACTAAGAGGATAATAGGTATTGTGCTAGCTAATGTAAAGTGGGTGTTTAGAATTATTATGGTTACTGTAATGAATGGTGAATGAATATACCCTTTAAAGAAGGAAATGATATTAAATGAAATCAGTACATTAATAGTTCAATGAAGGATACAATGATTGGTAGAATAATGTTGATATAGACTAGAGACATTTGATAATTATGAAATTAGCCATAATTTAATGAGCTGTAATCATTGGTTTCAGTTTAAACTAATTATCATTTGGTTTCATTCTGATTCTTTTTGGGTACATTCATAGGTGAGACATATGGCTGGTAATGAGATTGATATTAATGTCATGATAAGGATGGTTTTTAGGCTGTTTGAGACAGTGAAAGTAGAGGTAGCATTTCTAGGTCAAATAATGTAATAGGTACCAGAAAAAATTTTATGGAGAAGTGTAGGTGTGCTGATCCTGTGGGGCCGAATCCACATTCATATGGGCTTTTTTTTCCCCCTCATGTGGATGTTTAGTTGGGGAAGTCAGAATACAATTAATGTAAGCAATGAGTTTATTAGTGTGCTAATTGATAGGGTTAATCTTTATTATTCTTCCTCAGATTATACTGAAACTGATTAAATGGAATTGTACTGTTTAATACTAAAAGAATAGGACCCTCATCAATAAATGGAGACCTATAGGAATAGTCCTACTACATCCACAAAATGTGAATATCAAGTAACTGCTTCAAATTCAAAGTGATAATTAGATGTGAAATGAAATTTTAGTTGCAGCGGGAGACAGATGATGAGGAAGGTAGAGCCAGTAATTGCATATAGTCCATGAAAGCCTGTAACCATAAAAAATGTCTATTCATAAACTCCATCTGAGATTGTAAATGATGTTTCGTAGTATTCAAAGGCTTGTAATAAGGTAAAATAAATTCCTAGCGAGACTGTAATGAATAGGGCTTGAAGTTGTGTTTGTGATTTCCTCCTGTGAGGCTATAGTGGGCGTAAGTGATAGATATACTCCAGAGCTGATAGGATAAAGGTATTGAGAAGCAGTACTTGTAGAGGATTTAGAGGATGGATGCCAGTGTGTGGTCAACAACCACCTAGTTTAGGTGTTGGAGGTAGACTTAAATGGTAAAAGCCCAGAGGAAGCTAGTAAAAAAGATTTCTGAAATAATGAAAAGAATTACTCCATACTGAAACCCTCTTTGAACAATTGGTGTGTGGTGACCTTGGAATGTACTTTTTCAAATAATGTCTCCTCATCAATGATACATCATCAGGATAATAGTTGTTAATGCCTAGAGGTAATAGGAAGATTGAGTTAAAGTAAAACCAATGGGCCCAATGTTATAAGGAGAGCTGATAGGGTGCCTATAAATGGTTGGGAGCAGGAGTTTACTATATGGCATGTGTGGGTTTGGTGGGTCATTAGATGTTAGCATGTAAGGTGAAGGATAACTAGTAGAGTGAATACATAAGCTTGAATTAAGCCCACAGTGAATTCAAGGATAGTAGAATTAAGAGTGATGAGGGTAAAGAGAGCTATAGCGGGGCTAATGTTCATTAACGCAAGGCTTCCTCCTACAATTAAATGAATGAGTAGGTGTTCAGCAGTGATACTGTCAGTTAGCCATATAGCTAGTACTCTGTTGGATGAAAAGGCTAATGGTTTTGATAATTGCTAGTATTGGAGTGGGTGGGATGGTAATTCTTTGGAATAGAAGTTGGGCCTGACAAAAACCATTAATTACTATCCCTGGTCAAGGTGGAATGGCTATTCCTAGATTCACTGAGAGTTGTGCGGTATGTGTAACTGAGTGTGGTAGTAGGCCCAGTAGGCTTGCTAAGCCAATAAATAGAATGAGTAAGAGGAGTATTAGGGTTCCGTTTTGTCCTTGATTGTGTCCTATGATTATGGATAGCTATTTGTTTTGATGTTAACTGAATTAGTCATTTTTTGATAGCAATTTGATAGTTGTTGATTAGTTGGTTAGGTTGTAGGGAATATGGTAATTGAAATTATGATAATTCTATCATTACTGGGATAATGAAAGGCAAATAGATTTCCATTTACTTTTTCTCTCAAGGGGTGAAGTGCTACCGTGTCTTTGTTTTTAATTTCGGTTTGAGGGGTCATAGTGATTTGAAATTTTTAGCTGAAATACAACATATAGGGTTATAATTATTGATATGAAGGTGACAAATTACATTGATGTGTCTATTTGTGGCATATCATTAAGGAGAAACTTTAACTCTGTCTTTAAACTTTTAAAGGTTAATACTACTTAGCTTCTTTTTAAACTTCTTAAAATTTTTGTTTTTTAGCGGGGAGGGGCATAAGGAGATGGAGAGAGAGAATCTTAAGCAGGCTCTTGGAGCCTGATGTGGGGCTTAGTCTCATGAGCCTGAGATCATGACCTGAGCCAAAATCAAGACTCAGACACTTAACTGACCAAGCCACCTAAGTACCCCAATACCACTTAGCTTCTTAATGACATTACAGTACAGTTGTGCATAATTTCTCTAAGTGTTTTAGTGGGATTAATTCAAGAATGACTGGTATAAAACTGATGTGACCCACAAATTTCTGAGCACTGCCCATAATATAGGCTTGAATGTGTAGGTATTAGGGTTGTTTGATTTAATTGTCTGGAGATAGCTCATGCGTGTAAGATATCTTCTAATGAGATTAATATTTGTATTGTTATTTCTATGGGTGAGACAACTTGGTTGTCAACCTTTACTAGTTGTAGTTCTCTTGGTTTTAGGTGTTGTATGGGGATCAAATTTTAAGCCAAAGAAATCAGGAAGTAGAAGTCAAAGTTTAAGTCTTTCTAGTCCATATATTTAAAGCTTCAGGATCATTGATGGCCTAGTTTTTCCAGTTAGGGGTTGTTGATCTCATCTATTATATCAAGAATTTATAATGATGGCAGAGCAGTTAGGGCTAGGATAATGAGTGGTAAGGTAGTTCATATTGTTTCTACTTCTTGCACACCTATTGTCTTTGTGTGGGTTAATTTAGCTGTTAATACTAGTGAAATGATATAAAAAACTAGAGAGTTGATTAAGAAGATGATTATGTATGGTCATGAAAGTGTAGGAGTTCTTCTGTAATGGGGGATGTTGCAACTTAAAAACCTTGTTGAATGGTTATGCCATGGAGATATAAAGGACTTAAACCCATAATTTAACTTTGACAAAGTTATGTAATATTTACTAATATTTCACTATTGAGGAAGACATAATGGCTATGGTATTGGCTTGAAACCATTTTTTAGAGGGTTTGATTCTTTTCTTATTTTAGGCTTATGTAAGAAGATTCTTCAAATACATGATATGGTGAAGGGCATCCATATAGTCATTCAAGATTAGTGTTAGTTAATTCCACTATTGCTACTTCTTCTTTGGATGCAAATACTTCTCAAAATAGGAAGATAATATTACTGCTGTTAAGGAGACGAATGGACCTGTAAATGACATAGTGTTTCATGTTGTGCATGCATCTGGATAGTCAATGTCAGGGCATTCCTGAAAGGCCAAGTGGGAAGAAACTTATGTTAACTCCAATTACTGATTGTAAAGAGGATTTTTGCCCAAGTACAGTTGACTGTGTAGCTTGTAGAAAATAATGGAAACAGTGAACAAATCTTCCTATGATGGTGAATAATGTTTCTATTGATAATATGTAGTAAAAATGTACTACCATATACTATTTGTCCTGGAGAACAATGTCTAGGGATGAGTTGGCTAAAACAATTCCTGCTATACCTCCTACTGTGAATAGGAATATAAAAGTTGGGACTTATCGTATGACTAGTGATCATTTCATGTTGCCTCCATGAAGGGTTGCTAGTTAGCTAAATACTTCTCTGCTGTCAGGGTGGAAAATTCTAGTAGCTGTTGTAGAATATGCTCATATGTCAACATCTGTTCCTACTGTTAATAATATGCTGGGCTCATACAATAAAACTAGGAATCCAATTGATATTATGGCCCAAAATATTCCTATATATCCAAAAGTTTATTTTTTTCCCTGAATAATACGTAATAATACATGTAGTTATTCCAAATCCAGGGAAGATAAAGAATATAAACTTTGGGATATCTGGAGACTCAAAATCAAAATAAGCATTGGTATCAGTGGATTGCCTCTCCTATAGGAGACTAACAGACCATAACCTACAATACCACATTCTTTGCTCCTATAGGATCAAAGAATGTGGTATTGTAGGTTATGGTCTGTTAGTAATACGGTAATTCTGGCTGCTAAAACCGGATGTGATAGTAGTAACAGGATGACTGTGGTTAAGAGGGATCCATTGAATAAAGGTGTTTAGTATTGAGATACCGCTGGTGGTTTTATTTTAATGATTGTGGCAATATGATTGATAGCCCCTAAAATTGAGGATACACATATATGGGGAGAGAAGATGGTTAAATTGACTGATGCTTCTCATGAGCTAGGTTGCTGGCTGGGGTGTGTATACTCTTCACCTGGTTCCTGTACCTGCTCCAACTGTTAATGATGTTAGAGCAGAAATGATGGTGGTAATAGTCAGAGACTCATGTTATCTGGGGGAATGCCATATCAGGTGCTTTGATTAGTAAGGGGACAGAACAGTTTCCAAATTGTCCAATTATAATAGGTGATACTATAAAGGAAATTATGAATGCCTGGGCAATTATGGTTACATTATAAATTAGGTTACCTCCCAGTAAACCTCCAGGCTGGCCAATTTCCACATGGATTAAGAGGCTTCTTACAGGGGCACCTGGGTGACTCTGTTGGTTAAGCATCAGACTCCTGGTTTTAGCTCAGGTCATAATCTCAGGGTCTTGAAATTGAGCAGCCCTGTGTGGGGCCTATGCTCAGTGTGGAGTCCACTTGTCCCTGTCTCTCTGCTCCTCCCCCTGCACTCTTGCACTCTTAAATAAATAAATAAATAAATAAATAAATAATCAAAAAAAAAAAAAAGGCTTCAGGCAGTTCCTATTCTATTTCATCAGTTCTATTCTAGTTCATGCACCAAATAGTTGGTACAGAGTGCTGGTATCTTTAGGGTTTGTTGAGAATAGTAAGCAGGTTATAAATATAGGTAAAATGGCTAGGGGCGCCTGGGTGGCTCAGTGGGTTAAAGCCTCTGCCTTCGGCTCAAGTCATGATCCCAGAGTCCTGGGATCGAGTCCTGAATCGGGCTCACTGCTCAGCAGGGAGCCTGCTTCCCCCTCTCTCTCTGCCTGCCTCTCTGCCTACTTGTGATCTCTGTCAAATGGATAAATTAAAAAAAGAAAAGGAAAGAAAAAAATGGCTAAGTAAGCATTAACCTCTAAAGACAGAGGTTGAGTCATCTTTTTCTCAAGCCCTGTAGTGAATATCATACTGAATTATAAATTCAAAGAATTCAACTCTACTGGGGCTTCATCAGCCTTTTTTTGTATTACTTCAGGTACTCAGAAGTGGAAAGGGGAAAGTCCAAGTTTTTTTTTTTTTTAAGGTTGAACATGAAATTTTTTTTATTTAATTAAATTTATTTTTTTAAAATTTAAACATATAATGTAACCCCACCACCCTCTCCCAACCCCCCTCCCTCCCCGCCCCCCTCAGTTTGTTTTATGACATTAAGAGTCTCTTTTGGTTTGTCTTCCTCCCAATCTCATCTTGTTTCATTTATTCTTTTCCTACCCCCTTAGCCCCCACCCCCATTGCATCTCCATTTCCTCATATCAGGGAGATCATATGATAGTTGTCCTTCTCTGATTGACTTATTTCACTAAGCATAATACCCTCTAGTTCCATCCATGTCGTCGCAAATGGTAAGATTTCATTTCTTTTGATGGCTGCATAGTATTCCATTGTATATATATACCACATCTTCTTTATCCATTCATCTGTTGAAGTCCAAGTTTTATAATGAGAGCTATTGTTACAATGGCAGAAGGCAGGATGTTGTTGGATGTTGTTGGATTAAACATTTTTGTATTTATTCATTGTCCAGAGTATATTAAGTTAATAATAGCCATTATAAGAAGTATTGATGTGGTTGCTTGCATTAGGAAATACTTAGTAGATGCTTCTGTGGCTCAAGGGTTAAAATTTTTTTTCTTATTAAAGCTGGGATAATAGCTAGTATATTTATTTTAAACCAATTTAGATAGCATCAGTGAGATTGTTATTATAATTATAGTTCCTGAGATAATGGTTATTAAAATAATGGTAAAAATGAGCATAGGAAGGATATTAACCAGTATTGGTGGGAAGGACCCAATTGCTTATTTAGCTGACTTTATTATAGAATATGCTATGATTTTTTAATTTTTTAATTCCTAGGGGTATGTTTGATACCTGTCATTCTAGGAATAAAAGAAATAAGATGTTAAAATGTATATTAAAATTATATAATAATAATAATCAGATTTAAACATCTGTTATTTACTCTATCAAAGTAACTCTTTGTCAGAGGTTTTTTTAGGATTGTGGTATAGCACCTGATCTAATGATAGGCAAGGATACGTGTGACATACAAAGGGCTAATCTAGTGATAGAAAGTTTTTTCACAAGAAGTATATTAGTTATATTGGAATTGTGGGTAAGATGCCCAAATTCATGGAAAGGTAATGGTTAGTAGGAGAATTTTGACAATGTAGTTAATTAGTTCTCCATGTAGTGATAGAAAGTTTTTTCACAAGAGGTATATTAGTTATATTGGAATTGTGGGTAAGATGCCCAAATTCATGGAAAGGTAATGGTTAGTAGGAGAGTTTTGACAATGTAGTTAATTAGTTCTCCATGTAGCTTCTAGGAATATTATTGTTGTGAAAATGTTTATTAGGAGGGTTTTGGTCTATTCTGCTAGGAAAAATAGGGGAAATGGGCCTGCTGTAATTCAGTGTTGAAGCCAGTGACTAGTTCTCTTTCTCCTTCTGTTAGGTCGAATGGTGCTTAGTTGGGTTCTGCTAGGATTGAAATGAATCCTATCATGGCTAATAGTCATGATGGAAAAATTAATCCTAAGTATTCTTGAGTAGTGATTAATGTTGATGGTGTAAGCAATCCATTTATTAGTAGTGCTGATAGTAAGGTAATTGCTAGAGTTACTTCATATGAAATTCTCTGTGCTACATCTCAGATAGCTCCAAGTAATGCATATTTTAATTTGAGGGCTATCCAGATCAGAGGATGGAAATTATAACGGAGCCTGATATAGCTAGCATGAATAGTACTCCTAGATTTATATTGATCAGTGGATATGGTATAGGCAACAGAATTTATATTGTAGGGCTATGGTGAGGGCTAAGATTGGTTCAGTGATGGATATAGATATTGATGAAGTTGTGTTTCATTGGTTCTTTAATGAATAGTTTTACAGCATCAGCAATGGTTGTAATAGACCCCGAGGGCCAACAATGTTTGGTCTTTTGCAAAGTTGTATATATCCTAGAACTTTTCATTTGATTAGTGTGAGGAATGTTATGACAAGTGGGGTGGGGATAATCAATGAGATAATGTTGATTATAAATATTTTGTTAGGAAGAGAAATTGAACTTCTGAGTATAAAGGCTTAAGTTTTACATAGTTACTGAACTCTGCCATCCTAACAAACCCTGTTCTTGGGTGGATATAAATTAAGATTATATAATCTATTAGTTTGAGGATGTCTCGAACTAATGAAGTGAGCTTCATTTTTATTGTACTTTCATATTGGGCAAAGTCTATAACAAAAAGAAACTAACCTGAATTACTTTTGGTCTGTACTCAGATCATGTAGGATTTTAATCATTGAATAAATGAATCATTAATAGTGGTTGCACCTTGGGATGTCCTGATACAACACTGAGGTGGTAAACCCTATTGTTGATATGAATTCTAGAATAGGATTGCAGTGTCATCTGAAGGTAACTCGTTCGGTTGATCAATATCTTGCATCATTAAGTGATATAATATTTTGACTAGTGAGTCTGGATTTTAATCACTCAGAGGTTATTTTGTTCCTTAAGGTCACTCTAACCAAAATTGCTGTCCACTTAAAGTCTTACTATCCCTTATCACCTGATGTTGTTCTTTAGGTCCCTTAAGTAATTTTTCACTTTTTAAAATTTTTTTTTTTTTTTGTGTTTTTTTTTTTTGCTGATCTGTTTGTATGAATTTCACTGCCATGTCTTCCAGGTCATTAATTCTTTTTTCTGCTTTATCTAGTCTGCTACTGAACCCCTCTAGTGTATTATTCAGTTATTGTATTCTTCAGCTTTATGACAGTTTGGTACTTTCTAATATTTTCTATCTCTTTTTTTAAAGTACTCTCTATGTTCATCTATTCTTCTGTCAAGATTGGTGAGCACTTTTGTGACCACTACTTTGAACTCTTCATCATGTAAATTACTTATCTTTGTTTCAATAAGGTTTTATTCTGGGATTTTATCTTTTTCTTTTTTTTTTCCTTTGGAGCATATGTCTTGTTTCCTCATTTTGCTGGACTCTCTACTTGCTTCTAGTATGAGATGAAAGTGCTCTCTCTCCCAGTCTTGAAGGAGTGGAAGACTGGAGATGTGTTTCAGTCTGCTTTCTGTGCAGTCAGTGTCCTGGGGGTGGAAGCCTACCAAGAACTGCCTCCCCAATTGTTTTAGCCCCATGGGGCTCAGAAATACAAACCCTCCACCCCTGGTTACAAGAGCCAGGTGTTCAAGGGGCATCCTCTGTCGGGATTGTATGTACCTATGGGGTGGGGCTGGGGGGTGCAGGATAGGTTTTTTAATTTTTTCTTTGATTCATGATTGTTCAGTAGCATATTCTTTAATCTTCACATATTTGTGAATTTTTCAATTCTTTTATAACTGATTTCTAGTTTCATACCACTGTGATTGGAAAAAGATGCTTGGTAAAATTTCAACCTTCTTAAATTTAAGACTTATTTTGTGGCCTACCATGATCTAATTTTAAGAATGTTTCATGTCGGGGCACCTGGGTGGCTCAGTGGGTTAAAGCTGCTGCTTTTGGCTCGGGTCATGATCCCAGGGTCCTGGGATCGAGCCCTGCATCGGGCTCTCTGCTCTGCGGACAGCCTGCTTCCTTCTCTCTCTCTCTCTCTCTCTCTCTCTCTGCCTACTTGTGATCTCTGTCTATCAAGTAAATAAATAAAATCTTAAAAAAAAAAAAGAATGTTTCATGTTTTCTTGAGAAGAATGTGTATTCTGCTGCTTTTGGATGGAATATTAACATGGTATATGTGTCTGTTGGCCATCTGTATGTCGTCTTTGGAAAATGTCTATTCAGGCCCTCCGCCCATTTTTAATCAGATTATTTGGGGTTTTATGGTGTTAAGTTGTAGTTCTTTATATATTTTGGATATCAACACCTGAATGGGTATATTATTTACAAATGTCTTCTACTATTCAGTAGGTTGCCTTTTTGTTTTGTAGATGGTTTCCTTCACTGTGGAAAAATTTATTTTTATGTAATCCCTTTATCTTTTGCTTGTTTTTCTGGCCAAAGTAGACATCTAGAAAAATGTTGCTAAGGCTGGCTTCAGTGACATTACTGCCTGTGTTCCCCCCTAGGATTTTTATGGTCTCAGGTCTCACATTTAGGTCTTTAAAATATTTTGAGGTTTTTTGTGCATAGTGTGAAAAAGTGGTCCAGTTTCATTCTTTCACATGTAGCTGTCCAATTTTTGCCAGCACCATTTATTGAAAAGATTCTCTTTTCCCCATTGCATATTTTTGCCTACTTTGCATAGACTGACTATATAAGCATGGGCTTATTGCTGGTCTGTCTCTTCTGTTCCATTGATCTATGTGTGTCTCTTTTTGTGCCAGTACCATACTGTTTTGATTATTACATCTTTATAGTACATCTTGAAATCTGGGATTGTGATACCTCCACCTCTTTTTCTTTCTCAAGACTGCTTTGGCTATTCAGGGTTTTTTGTGCTCTTATACAAATTTTTGCGTCATTTGTTCTAATTCTGTGAAAAATGCCACTGGAATTTTGGTAGGTATTGCATGAATCTGTAGTTGCTAAGGGGAGTGTGGAATATTTATTCTTTCAATCCATGAGCATGGAGTATCTTTCCATTTGTGTGATCTTTAATTTCTTTCATAGATATTTTATAGTCTGCAGAGTACAGGTCTTTAACCTCCTTGGTTAAGTTTATTTCTAAGTTTTTATTCTTTCTAGTGTAATTGTAATTGTTTTGTTCATTTCTTTTTCTGTTTTTTGCAGAAAACCTTTCTGTTCCTATGCCCTTTTGGAGTATAGGAACACTACAGATTTCTGGATATTAATTTTATATCCTACAAATTTACTGAATTCATTTATTACTTCTAAAAGTTTTTTGGTGGTATCTTTCAGGTTTTCTGTGTATAATATCATGTCATCTGCAAATAGTGACAGCTTAATTTATTCCTTACCAATCTGGATGCCCCTTATTATTATTATTATTATTTTGCCTTATTTCTGTGGCTAGGACTGCCAGTACTCTATGTTGAGAAAAAGTTTGAAAGTGGATATCCTTGTCTTATTCCTGATCTTAGAGGAAAACCTGCAGTTTTCACCATTGAGTATGATATTAACTTGGGTTTTTTTCATAAATTGTCTTTTATTATGTTGAAATGCACTACCTCTAAATCCACTTTGTTGAGAGTTTTGATCATAAACAGATGTTGAATTTTGTCACATGATTTTTCTGCATCTATTGGAATGATCATATTATTTTTATCCTTCATTTTATTGATGTGGTATAAATGTATAAATGCATGTTGATTGATTTACAAATATTGAACCATCTTTGCATCCCTGGAATAAATCTAATTTGATCAGGGTGAATGATCCTTTGAATGTACTTTTGAATGAGGTCTGCTATATTTTGTTGAGGATTTTTGCATCTATGTTCATCAGGGATATTGGTCTCTAATTTTTGTTGTTGTCGTGCTCTTGTCTTGTTTGATATCAAGGTAATGCTGGCCCCATAGAATGTATTTGGAAGTTTCCCTTCCTCTTCTGCTTTTTGGGGTAGTTTGAGGAGAACAGTTATTAAATCTTCTTTAAATGTTTGGTAGACTTCACCTTTGAATCTGTGTGGTCCTGGACATTTATTTTTTGGTAGTTTTGATTACCAATTCAATTTTGTTTCTAGTAATCAGTCTGTTCAGGTATTTTATTTCTTCTTGATAAAGTTTTGGAAGAATGTATGTTTCTAGGAATATATCTATTTCTTCTAGGTTGACCAATTTGTTGGCATATAATTTTTCATAGTATTCTCTTATAATCCTTTATATTTCTGTGGTCTGGTGTCCATCATTTATTCTCTTTCCATTTTTTATTTTATCTTTTTGGGTACTTTCTGGTTTTTTTCTTCATGATTTTAGCTAAGGGTTTCTCAATTTTATCCTTTCAATGGACTGGCTCTTTCATTTTTGTCATTTTTTAGTATATGTGCTGCTGAAGCGAGCACTCATTTATTTTTTATTTTTTATTTTTATTTTTTAAAAGATTTTATTTATTTATTTGACAGGCAGAGATCATAAGTAGGCAGAGAGGCAGGCAGAGAGAGAGAGAGGGAAGCAGGCTCCCCACTGAGCAGAGAGCCCAATGCAGGGCTCGATCCCAGGACTTTGAGATCATGACCTGAGCCGAAGGCAGATGCTTTAACCCACTGAGCCACCCAGGTGCCCCTGTTTTTATTTTTTAAAAATGTTTATTTCATGTTAATACTAAAGTTCCATCCTTTCTGATGGCTGAGTAATAGTCCATTGTATATATGGACCAGGTCTTCTTTATCCATTCATCTGCTGAAGGGCATCTCGGCTCTTTCCACAGTTTGGCTATGGGGTGCATGTGGCCTTTCTTTTCCCTACATCTGTATCTTTGGGGTAAATGTCCAGTAGTGCAATTGCTGGGTCATAGGATAGCTCTATTTTTAACTTTTTGAGGAACCTCCACACTGTTTTTCCAAGGTGGCTGCACCAACTTGCATTCCCACCAACAGTGTAAGGAGGGTTTCCCTTTCTCCACAACCTTTCCAACATTTGTTGTTTCTTGCCTTGTCAATTTTTGCCATTCTAATTGGTGTAAGATGGTGTTTCAATGTGGTTCTTACTTGAATTTCCCTGATGGCTAATGATGATGAACATCTTTTCATGTGTCTATAAGCCATTTGTATGTCTTCTTTAGAGAAGTGTCTGTTCATGTCTTCTGCCCCTTTTTTGACTTGATTATTTGTTTTTTGGGTGTTGAGTTTGAGAAGTTCTTTACAGATCTTGGATACCAGCCATTTATCTGTTGTGTCATTTGCAAATATCTTCTCCCATTCCATGGGTTACCTCTGTTTTTTTGACTGTTTCCTTTATGCTAAGTGAAATAAGTCAAGCAGAGAAAATCAATTATATAGTATCACTTATTTGTGGAACATGAAGAATAGCATGGAGGACATTAGGAGAAGGAAGGGAAAAATGAAGGTGGGGAAATCAGAGAGGAAGAGGAACCATGAGAGACTATGGACTCTGGGAAACAAACTGAGGGTTTCAGAGGGGAGGGAGGTGGGGGGATAGGTTAGCCTGGTGATGGGTATTAAGGAGGGCATGCATTTCATGGAGCACTGGGTGTTATGCACAAATAATGAATCATGGAATACTACATCAAAAACTAATGATGTACTGTATGGTGACTAACATAATAAAAAAAATCCTTATTTCATTTACTTCTCCAATTTATCATTTCCTCCTTGTGCTGTGCTTAATCTTTTCTGGTTCTTTTAGGCATAAGGTTAGATTCTTTATTTGAGCTTTTACTTGTTTCTTGAGGTAAGTTTGTATCACTATATATTCTCTTCTTAAAACTGCTTTCCCATGGTACATGGGTGGCTCAGTTGGTTAAGCATCTGCCTTTGGTTCAGTTTATGATCCCAGGGTCCTTAGATCCAGCCCCAGGTCAGGCTCAGCAGGGAACCTGCTTCTTTGTCTGTGCCTCCCCTATCCTTGTGTTTTCTCTCTCTCTCCCCCTCTCTCTCAAATACATTGATAAAAATCTTAAACGTAACTTTATTATGTCCCAGAGATTTTTGGACCATTGTGTTTTCATTTTCACTTGTCTCCATGTACTTTTTAAAATTTCTTCTTTGATTTCTTCATGGACCCATTGACTGTTTATTATCATGTTATTTAGCCTACATATGTTTGTGTTTTTTCCAGTTTCTGCTTTGATTGATTTCTAGTTTCATACCATTGTGATTAGAGGGGTGCAGAGTATGATTTCAGTCTTCTTAAATTTATTGAGGCTTGTTTTGTGGCCTAATGTAGTCTCTCCTGGAGAACATTGCATGTGCACTTGAAAAGCATGTGTATCCTGTTGATTTTGGATGGGATGTTCTGTTTATATGTGCTAGGTCCATCTGGTCTAATGTGTCACTCAAAGACACCATTTTCTTATTGACTTTTCTGCCTAGATGATCTATCCATTAATGTAAGTGGGTGTCCTCTACTATTACTGTACTATCATAAATTTCTCTTTATGTCCGTTAGTATATGCTTTATGTATTTAGGTGCTCCAATGTTGGGTACGTAAGTTATTACAATTGTTATATTCTCTCGCTGGATTGATCTCTTTGTCATCATATAATGCCCTTTTTTGTTTGTTTCTTTTTTTTTTAAAGATTTTTTTTATTATTTATTTGACAGACAGAGATCACAAGTAGGCAGAGAGGCAGACAGAGAGAGAGGGAAGCAGGCTCCCCGCCAAACAGAGAGCCCAACGCAAGGCTTGATCCCAGGACCCCGGGATCACGACCGGAGAGGAAGGCAGAGGCCCCAACCCACTGAGCCACCCAGGTGTTAGTGTTTGTCCTAAAGTCTGTTTTCATTGGTATAAGTACTGCTACCCCAGCTTTTTTTTTTCCCCTCCACTTCCATTTGCATGGTAAATTCTATTCCATCCCTTCACTTTCAGTCTGTATGTATCTTTAGATCTGAGGTGAGTCTCTTGTAGGCAACATATAAATGGTTGGGTTTTTGTTTTTGTTTTTGTTTGTGTGTGTGTGTGTGTGTTTAACCCATTCTGCCACCTATGTCTTATGATTGGAGCATTTAGGTTATTTACATTTAAAATAATTATTGATAGGTATGTACTTACTATCATTTTGTTAATTTTTTTTTAGTTGATTTTGTTGTCCTCTGTTCCTTTCTTCTTCTCTTTCTCTCTTTATTTGTAATTGAATTTCTGTAATGCTATATTTCGCTTTCTTTTTAAGTTTTGTGTATCTATTATAGATTTTGCATTTTTGAGTACCATGAGGTTCATATACAACATCCTAACTATATAGCGTTCCATGTTGATTATCATTTAAGTTCAAATGAATTCTTAAGAAATATTTTTCATTCCCTCCATGTTTTATATGCTGTCATATTTTGTATCTTTTTATTCATATTTTTCTTTTGTCTAATTATGGCCATTTCTTTTCCACTTAAAGGCCCTTTAATATTTTGTAAGATCTCGGGGCGCCTGGGTGGCTCAGTGGGGTAAAGCCTCTGCCTTCGGCTCAGGTCATGATCTCAGGGTCCTGGGATCGAGCCCCACATCGGGCTCTCTGCTCAGCAGGGAGCCTGCTTCCCTTCCTCTCTCTGCCTGCCTCTCTGCCTACTTGTGATCTCTGTCTGTCAAAAAAATAAATAAAAAATCTTTAAAAAAATATTTTGTAAGATCTTGTTAGTGGTAATAAACTCCTTTAACTTTTGTTTGGGAAACTCTGTATCTTTACTTCAGTTCTGAATGATAACCTTGGTTAAAGTATTTTTGGTTATAAGTTTTTTTTTTTCCTTTCAGCACTTTGAATTAACATGGCACTTTCTGTGACCTGCGAAGTTTCTGCTGAAAAATCAGCTAATAGTTTTATAGGGTTTCCCTTGTACATAATATTTTGCTTCTCTCTTGCTGCTTTAAAAATTCATAATTAAAATATCAAAGATTAAAGGTAATGTCATGGTGTGGACTTCCTTGGGTTTAGCTTGTTTGAAACTGTCTGTACTTCTTGAACTTAGATACCTATTTTTTCTCCTAGGTTAGGGAAATTTTCAGTTATTATTTCTTCAAATACTTTTTCTGCCCCTTTCTTTCTCTCTTCTTCTGGGACCCCTATAATGTGAAAGTTTGCTTGACATTGTCTAAGAGATCCCTTAACCTGTCCTCATTTTTTCTTTAATTCTTTTCTCCTTTTGCTGTTGAGCATGGGTGCTTTTCCTCACCTTGTCTTCCAGATCACTGATATGTTCTTCTGCATCAGCTAATCTTTTTATTCCCTCTAGCATATTTTTTTTAATTTTAGTTAATGTAATATTTAACTCTGACTGGTTCTTTTTTGTATTTTCTGTCTCTTCTTTGAAGGTTTCACTGTGTTCTTCCACTCTTCTTTCCAGCCCAGTGAGCATCTTTACAATCGTTACTTTACATTCTTTATCAGGCATATTGCTTATTTCCATTTCATTTGGTTCTTTTTCTGAAGTTTTGTTTTTTTCTTCCTTTTGGAGCATATTCCTTTGTCTCTCCATTCTGTTTGATTTTCTTTTTTTGTTTCTATAAAATAGCAGAACAGCTAGTTCTCCTAAACTTGAAGACATGGTCTTTTGTATTCTTACCCCCTATATAGACTGTGTGCTTGGTGACTTTTGATGGCTGACTGGAGCTGTGGTTGGTGTGAGCCTGGGGTTTGGGGGATCTCCATGAAGTAGGTACCCTGGCAGGACAGCTGAAGTTGAATTGACTGCAAGTCAGTGTGTCACGGGTCTCTCTGTGTACCAGGTGCTTTAGCAAAATATCTAGAGTTGAAGTGGATGTAGGCTGGGGTGTCCTGGGGTTCTACACACTGAGGGTACCCTGACAGGACAGCTGAAGCTGAAATGGCAAAGAGGGTTCCAGGGTTCTATGCACAGAGGGCACCTTGGCAGCATAGGTGAAGCTGAAGTGGGTATAATCCAGAATGTCCTAGGACTCTGCACAGAACATGCCATGGAGGAGTGACTGGAGCCAAGGTGGGGTACAGGTATGGGTGTCTTGGGGAACTCCATGCTGGGGGCACCCTGGCAAGACAGCTGAAGCTTGAGTGATTGCAAGCCAGGGTGTCCCAAGGCTTTCCACACTGAGGGCACCATGGCAGGAGAGATGAAGCTAAAGTGAGTGCAAGCTGGGGTGTCCTGCTGTGCTCAGCACATGGGATCCCCTGGCCAGGTAATTGAGCCAAGGCTGACATGGGTGGGGTGTTCTGAGGCACTCTGCAAAGAGAGTGCCCTGGTAGGGTGGCTGGAACCAAGGCAGGCACAGCTGGGGCGTTCCCAGGGTACTTCACGTAGGGGGAACCCTGGTAGGGCAGCTGGATTTGAAGCAGGTGGTACTAGAGTTCTCTGCACTGGGGGTGCCCTAGCAAGCTGCCTGAAGTCCAAGTGGAATGGGCCTGCAGTGTTCTGGGATGCTTTGCACCTCTCTCACCTTGGTGCAAAAGCTGGAGCTATAATGATTGCTAGCCAGTGATTTCCAGTATGCATTGCCCTGTGGCCACCTTGGTGGGATGGTTAGGCTGGTGTGAGCTAGAAGCCAGGGCCACTGACAGGCAGATGGTTAGGTTGCCTGGACTGTACCCCAGTCTATGCTTTCAAAGTAGAGGAGAAGTAGACCGTGTCTGGCAGTTCTTCTAACCTGGAGAGTTTTGACAGCTCCCTCACTGTGCAGCAGAGTTTTAGGGCTGGTTCTTTTGTGTGCTAGTTACTTTTTTAACTGTGTCCCAGGATAGATGAA
The DNA here is from genome assembly GCA_003697995.1 of Taxidea taxus jeffersonii. Taxonomy (NCBI): domain Eukaryota; kingdom Metazoa; phylum Chordata; class Mammalia; order Carnivora; family Mustelidae; genus Taxidea; species Taxidea taxus. The sequence goes on along the minus strand of RCUC01157783.1, from coordinate 1,427 downwards.
TGTGCTCCCAGTCCCTCTTACCATCCCTCCACACTGCCATTTGCAGCATCAGGGATGGAGGGTTCCTTCGTTAATGTGTCTCCGTCTCTCTTGTTGTTCTCTTTTGCCACTCCTTTTTTTGTTGTGCAAAAGCTGTTCATTTGGCCCTCAGTTCTTCTTCAGAAGTAACTACTCTATAAATAGATGTAATTTGTTGTGTTCCAAGGAGGAAATGAATTCAGTGACTTCCTACATAGCCATCTTGGACTGGAATCCTTGCGGGTCTTGTTTTTTTTATCCATTCATCCACTCTTTTGTTTGGAGAATTTAGTCCACTTACATTTAAAGTAGATCAACAGGTGTGTACTTATTCCATTTTAATCATTTTCTGGCTAGTTTAAAATTCCTTTATTTTTCTTTTATTCTCTTTCTTGGTGACTTGATGATTTTCTGTAGTGATGTGCTTAGATTACTTTCTCTTTCTCTTTTGTGTATCTATTATGTGTTTTTGCTTTGTGGTTACCAAGTGTAAAACAACTTAACACCAATAATTTAAGTTGATGATGACTAAGTTCAAACACATTCTAAAGCTCTACATTTTTTTTTACTTCCCTCTACCCCACAATTTGCTTTTGACATTTTTAAAAACTTTGTATATCCATTAATAACTTTTTGTAGTTATTCTTATTACTTTTGTCTTTTAACCTTCATACTAGCTTTATGAATTAACTCACCATTTTCACATTATTCTGATTTTTATTATATATTTGCCCTTGCCAGTGAGAGTTACACTTTTATATGTATTCTTGTTACTAATTATCACCCTTTCCTTTCCTTAACTTTGAGCATTTCTTGTAAGGCTGGTCTAGTGGCAATGAACTCTTTCAGCTTTTGCTTTGTTGGAAAACTCCTTTTTTTTTTTTTTAAATTAATTAATTTATTTTTTGACAGACAGAGATCACAGGTAGGCAGAGAGGCAGGCAGAGAGAGAGAGAGGAAGGGAAGCAGGCTCCCTGCTGAGCAGAGAGCCCAACATGGGGCTCGATCCCAGGATCCTGGGATCATGACCTGAGCCAAAGGCAGAGGCTTTAACCCACTGAGCCACCCAGGTGCCCCTTGTTGGAAAACTCTTACTGTCTCCTTCAATTCTGAAGGACAACTTTGGCAGATAGATAGTTGGCACTTCCTTTCAGCACTTTGAATATATTATGTCACTTTTTTTCTGGCCTGCAAAATTTCTGAATATGAGAATAATCTCATATTCTTCTGAATATGAGAATATGCTCATAGTTTTAAGAGAGTTCCCTTGTATGAAACAAGCTGTTTTTCTCCCATTGCTTTTTAAGATTCTCCCCTCATCTCTAATAGTTTAATTCTGTGTCTTGGTGTGGATCTCTTTTTTTTTTTTAATTTTATTTAAGCTTTTTTAAAAAATTTAAACATATAAT